>BJCO01382517.1:0-11976 GCA_018326465.1 Flaveria floridana | reverse complement strand
GATGATGGTCAAAGATCATCTGAGACCCGTAGACCTCTGTAACCTTTGGTTGATTTTTCGGTGTTCATGAATCGATATTATGAAAGATGTAGTGCCATGAGCAGTTGTTATTGGTTTATTCATGCTTTGGCCACCAAGGTTTAGGGGTTTTTTCAATTCACCCCGTCACCCAAATTGGCTTAGATCTGTCCATTTCGACGCTGCCGGTGGACCGTTGACCGCCTTTGGTGGCGTCTATGTGACCGTGACATCGATTCTTCTCATATTTTGCTTGATGATGATGGCACATGCACATCCGAGAGCCCTAATCTGGTTTGTGATGATGTGCTTTTGTACAAAGAGAGAGGTTTCGGTGATCTTGCAAAGATGCAACCGCCAACTGCTGTCCATGGACTATGATGTATGCTGTTACCGGCTTAGATTGTAACTACGTTGGCCGCCGGTTGGCTACCTTATGTGTGCGTGACGGTGAGCTTTTGTCCGTGTCGGCCGCTGGTTGAATGCCTTTGGTGATGTATGCGTAAACCCCTAATCTGGTGTTGATAATATGCTTTAATGATGGGTGTTGATGATGTTGACTGTGTTTGCTGCTGTTTCTAGAGTTAGGTGTTTTCAAAAATTTTTAAACACCACTCTTTGTTACATTCAAATGGTTGTGCTACATGGCTTTGTTTTTTGGAGTGGGTTAGCAAAATTTGTAAGGCTATGATTTATGTATGAGCCTTCTGAGTTCTTCTTCTTGACAAATGATTTTGGGTTTTGTCATTTGGCTATGATTGTCGGTTTTATCGTTCGGCTATGATGACTTCTAGATTTTTTTCATCAAATGATGAACATGGCGTGGTAAGGATGGTGGATGGTAGGTTTTTAACCTGCAACTCGCCTTGCAGCCATGACATTTGAGAGTTCTGAGCCACCAAAAAGTTTTTTCCGTCTGAGAGCGTGTTTTTTCTTTTATTTTGTTGCTATATTTTTAACCGATTTCATACATTTTAAAATATAATCGTTGCGATGATGGAAACAGATGCATTGATCCAGTTTACCGAGTTGTTAGCCCGATCTGTCTCGCCGCGAAGCGCGAATGGAAAAACGACTAGTTATCTTTAATATTTAGAGGTGTAAAAATAATACAATGCATCAAATGTTTTAAACGGGCTTATCAGGCCAATAAATATGTAGGATTGATTATTATCTTTGACCTCAGACCTCACTTGTGGCATGCCCATTAAAGGGGTTTGCTAACCTACCATATTATAATTAACAATAATAACGATCTACAAACAACAATAGAAGAAAATCACAAGTAGTTAACTAATACTTATGCATGTATATACCAAATACAATGCGAATAATTAAAAATAGAAAACGTGTACAGATAAATGCATATATTAGTCTTCCTAGACTATGATAACAAGATCAATGCTATATATCTATAAGTGATGAAAGAACAACTTAAACAAATAAAAGTTCGCCAAACAAAGTTTCCAACGATAGAAACTTACCAAACGTAATGAATTCTTATACAATAAAGGTAATGTAATAATAAAGGGCTAAGGCATAATGTGTGTTCATATATTTAGTCAATAGACTAATGCTAAGTTAATAATAATATGCAAGCGTTGTAGCAACACCTACCTGAATATAGTAAGCACCATAGTGACCGAAACGGTAATACTCGGTGAGTCTCGTTTTCAATTCTCCTTTTTTATATATATTTTTTGGATGAATGCATGCTTTTTATAATAGTGCAACGGTAAACAAGATTACTTCTTCATTTTGTGAGAGCACTCCATTAACTCTAGATAGATCCTTTAGTAACATAAATATATCTATTTTGGAAGGGCCCCTCGTATAGTGAGAAGATTCACTAATGCATGCATGTTTACTAAGACAATATGTTTGATCTTTGGGGATATGGAAATGGGATATCATACGTGTATGGCGGTGTGCCTAGTACAGGTTTGGAGTTGCGGCTTGTTTATGTTTAGTACACTTGTTAATAAAATGTTTTATAAAAATCTTGTTTAAGATTATTTAAATGTTTTAAATGGTCGCAAGTACTCGTCAGTATTTTTGCTGATCAAATATTTTTAAGCATGTATTTTAGGAAAGTAGTCATTTGAGCAGATGCATGTTGACTTGGATTGAAGCCAAGTGGTCCTGCTTGTTATCTCCACTAATGATAAAACAATTTACTTATGTTTTATTTGAGGGTATGGCGTAGACAATTTAATAACACCATGACTTTATGGTTGTGTACTAGACATATTTTATTCCGCACTTGTTGCTAGGATTGAAACTATTTCCTGGGCCCACAAGCCCAACAGGACCAAACTGCTTAGGATTATCATACTTAGAAAAGCCCAAATAGTTGATGGCAGGAGAAGAAGGTCCAGTACAGTTCATTTAAACATTAGGCCCATTAGAGTTTACTTCTACATTTGGCCCATTACAATGAAGATATTCCAAAAAGACTCCCAATTAAAACTCTTAAAATTGAGGGTTGATGAGTTGGAACTCATGGCAGAATCTGATCCATTATCAGAGGTGGATTAAAATTTGATAAGAGAATACAAAATGGAGATTCTCTCTTTAGAAAACAAGAAGACAAGTGACTTAAAACATAAAGCTCGTTTAAAATGGGCTAATGAAATTTTTCCATGGAATAATAAAGAATAACATTGCTATAGGAAGGGTCTATGGTGTTTTGGTGAATGGGGAATGGATATCGAATCCGGATGAGATAAAGGAAGAGGTGAGACGTTATTTTGCCAACAAATTTTATGAACCATGTTCTTCACGCGCAAAGTTTATCAACAATAGTTTTAGAAGATTAAATGAGTTGGAGGCATCTACACTTATAGCTCCTTTCTCGTTGAATGAAATAAAGCAAGCCGTTTGGAGTTGTGGGGTGAAAAGGCTCTGGGACCAGACGGTTTTACTTTAAAGTTTATTAAGGAGTTTTGATACGCGCTTTCAATTGCCTTCTTTATGGTTATGAATCAATTTCATTTGTTAGAGTCGTCTGCGAGGAGTGTTAGAAAATGGGTACTTTGCCATTTGTATATTTGGGTATGAATGTAGGTAAAAATTATGTATCGGGTCGCTTGTTGGACCCTAGTGGTGAAGAAATTTCTACTTAAATTATCCTGCTGGAAATATAAAACTCTTTCTTTCAAAGGCAAGTTGTAGAAAACTTGAAGTAAACTTGGATAATCTGAGAGTCGTGAAGATAACTTTCAGATCGAAATTATTCGATGGTTCACTCGAATAAATCAATCGTACACAACTCAGACGAGATCAAGAATTAGTATGCTGTTTTGTGTGAATTTCGTGAAACCAGAAGAAGAGATCAAGAGAAAAGTGACCAACCTTTTTAATCTAATTCGATTTTGAGGGAAAAACCGGGAAAAGCCGGGAAAACTGTCATTTGGCGGTTTAATCATACTATTTTTTATTTTAAATAATCATTAAAAATACGTATTTTCCACTCGAATTTTACATGTGAAATTCTGGAAAATCAATTCGAAATGTATTTTTTAATGAAGCCATTTTTATCAATTCGACCCCAGCCAGGGGCTCTGCCCCTTGGACCCCGCTACCAGGGGCGCTGCCCTCAGACCCCCGCCCCCTTGGAACCCCTATTGCTTAGGGGCTTCGCCCCTAAGAAGGTTTTTAACATCAAAGATCATAATACACTCAAACAAACGTGCACTCCGCACCTCCTAACTTGTTTGATGGATATTATGATCACATTGGTCATTAATCAATCCAATTACACTAAAATATCTAACACAAGTGACCCTTATTAAATTCATCAACGAGAGCCTACCGTTGTATAATCTTTTTTTTGTATAAAGCTCCTTCTAAAATTATAAAAAAAAAATTGAAAGCTTAATAATGAAATTTCTATGGGGCGGTAGAAAAATGTTTGCGGGAGTCTCAAGGGTGCCAACATGGCACCATTAAGGAAATCGATATGGAGATATATGACCGAACCGGAGGCCTTATGGGTCAAAGTGATAAATGTGATTCATGGTTCTCAATGGATTTTTGACTCTTTTTCTAGGAAAATAATTATTTCTAACGTTCTCACATTAAATGAAGTTATTTTTGGAGTATCTATAATGTTTTTGAAGTTCCAGATCCTATAAATCAACTTTTATCATAAATTTAAATATAAATTATGTAAGACTATTATAATTGAGTCTAAATCATTTTGACACCATAATTTATTATGGGAACCTATTATTAATATTAAAATAATTATGTCCGTATTTTTGTTATTTTGTCAAATGAAATTATAGACCGTGATATTTAAATAAATTCGAGATAAACGTAAAATAGAGATTAAATTCGGGAAGTATTATGCTACCTTTGATTATCTTAAATCTGTAGTGATATTCGACACTCATTTCCAGGAGTCTTACTTAACCGATGTTTAGCGAGAGAAAAATTAGGTTTTAGAGAGATAAAATGTGACGAAAGGTTCGTTTGGCAAAAACGGTGGTGCAAAGGCGACGCAAGGTGTTACGGTGGTGGTCTAGGGTGGGGTGGAGAGTGATGTTTCGATGGGACTTGGGTGGTTTAGTTAAACTCTAGAGAGAGAGAGGGTGTATGTGTGTATATATATGTTTAGAGTGAGAGGGAGTCGAGAGGCCGTAGGGTGGTACGTTGTGCATCGGTGGTGGTGAGGTGGATGGTCATGCATAGACGGAATTTCATTAGGGCGGGAGGGGCCACCCTCTTTTTTCATCACTATTGTAAATTTTTTGCCAGTAGTTTAATTTTTTTTTTATATTTTAAGTTTACCCCCTAAAAAAATTATTTTCGTGCCCGTTTTTTAAAAGCTAGTTCAAGCTTCGTAAATGATGCTAAGACTTGAAAAAAAAGTACATATGTCAAATCTATCCTGTATACACAATCATAGCACCTTTGTAAATAATGCTAAGACTTGAAAAAAAAGATATGTATAAATACCTACGGCACACATGGAACATACTTGAAATAACCAAGGCCAAAATTCAAAGTCAAAACCTTTGCATACGTGAGGATGGTTATATGAGAACTAAAGCCGATCAACATTGATTCTAATAACTAAAATTGAACATCAGTCCTAGTGATGAATCGAAAAATGCAATGAGAATGAACCAAAGAATGAAGTACAACGGTTGGATGGTTCAAATAGATTTAACTATGGTTTCCTGTCGCTACTTTGGTTTGTATGCTATGATTAACATCCCTTGACCCACCTGATTGAGTTTCAAAAACTCTTAAAAATAGGTTTTCAATTTACTTAACCTTACAATCGGTTTTCACGGTTTAAACTTTGATTAGGCTCGGAGTAAAAAAGGACACGGAACCAGTTATCAGAAAACATAAGAACTACAAACCGTATATAGCTAGTGCACTCTCAGTTGGAACGGGTCATGCACACTCCTAGACATAATCATATACAAAATAACACAACCCACTCTTAAACATTTCATTAAAACTACATAATCAGAGATCGGGAGTAAAATAACATATAAAAATACAATCTAGCAACCGAGGTATGATATGAATTATGATTATATAATTATCATAACCCACAACAAAAAACTCACACCATCAAGAATCTACAAAACAATTACACCACCATTAAACGGAGACTCATGTTTTCATTATCAATTGATAGTCTGAAGCTTCTAAGTCATTATATAATCAACTAATAAAATTACAATCAGACAATATGTATGATATGAATTATGATTTTATAATTATTATTCAAAGTAAACCACACTTGTCCGAAATCATGGTTTAGATTTTAAATATTTGCCTAGTTAATTAAACTAAAAAACAATTCACTGAAACGAACAATTCTAACTAAGGTGATCTTTGAAGAATGATTTAGAATTACATTTCAAGTTACGAATCAATTGCAAAACACTTAAAAAAAAGGGGGGGAATAGGCTATGAATCAATTGTTAAAACAAATTGTTCATATGTAAGTTATCTTTCAATCACTAAATGTGCATTTGAAAATTGCTCAGCCCTTAAGTACCTTAACAAAAGTGACAATTACATATTAGTAAATTTAGAATTCTAATAACAACATAAAGAAGATATCGGTCACATACAAAATCAAAATCAAACACGACTTGGTAAATAGAAACATTACAGGGAAGCACGAATTAGATAAAGTACCAGTAAAGCGATGGCGGAAGACGACTACTAACAATCCATTACCACAACCATATTCAAGACCCAATTCGTTAGAACACTAAGCTGAGGGATATTCAACAAGTCGTGTTTGATTTTGATTTTGTATCTACTAAGAATTGTCTTAAATATTCAACAATGATAATCTTAAATATTCAACAAGAATGAATTGGATTTTCTTAAAATCTACTAAGAAATGTCTTAAATATTCAACAATGATAATCTCTATTAGAGAGACACATGGCAGAAAACGTAATTGTTTATTAGGTTAGATTATTGTTATTATTATTATTGTTGTTGTTATTATTCTTTTTTGGTGGATAAGTATTAAGTTTATAGATTTATGATGAGTTTAGCGGGTAATGCGGGTATATTAACCAATCTTTTTTATTTTAACGGCAAATGTGAGACTCAGTTTCGTAATATATGTGTTATTTTAATCGTGTCCACCTATTCGTTTTCTAGTCGGGACCGCACCCCAACCCCCAAGTAAACCCATTGTTTGGAAAACTGACTGTCTCAACTTTGAGCATTTTGTTTAGAATACGAATTAAAACCATAACCTCCCAATGCATATTAACTATTCTTAACTTGGTAAATGTTAATTAGTTCTGGTTGGTCATGAGTTCGGGTTTAATGTAGCGTGTAAGGAGTAGGTTTTATAATAGTTTAAGGTAAAGAATTGGGTTGTTTTTAGGTGTTTAACAATGCTTACTATAACTTTTGAACCTCATGTATACGTTGTAGTAGCGGGTGACACATGGTTATACAAAAACATAGATGATTAATATCTAATAAAAACAAAAGCTTAATAACAAATGAAAATAAAACCTTAATTTTTAGGTTGTTATATATAAAGTTTTTAATTTTACCAACAACTTCCAGAGTTCATTTTCATTATATAAAGTTACGTACGTTAGCATCCCCTCCTTCAAATTTGGGTTCGCGACAAGGCAAAATACTAGCATTTTCCACTATCATCTACGTCTTGCTGTAAATTTCATTCAAAATAAAGTTGCGTGTTATAATACACAAGTAATCGAATTGCAAACGTAAAAGCTGATTCAACGTTCTAATTTTTTATAGTTATCTTTTCATTTATTTTCAGAACTTTTAAAATATAATATTTTATAAATCTGAATTTCTACGTTCTCTATATTATCTTTAGCAACTTAAATAAAATCATCCATGCTACAAAATATTTTATAATATGTCGTGTTATATATTTATCCTTCTGTTGAATAATTGTTTATTTTACAGCGCATGGTGTTTATTTTTAGCAACTTTAATAAAATCATTTTTGTCACTCAATATTTTAAAATAGCACGTGGGGTTTAAGATACTAAAATTTATTTTTATAAAGATTTTACAAAATAAACAACTAATTATACTTTAACTTGATATAGGCGGTGTGGTGTTTATTTATTTTTTTCTTTTCTTTTATAACTATAAGTTTTTAAAGTTTATAAAAAAATCAATTAAACCGTTGTGACTTGCTTATTTTAATCTAAGTTGCGCCGTAAATTTCATTTAAAAAAGAATTGTACGTCATAATATACAATTAATCAAATCGCAAACATAAAAGCTGACAAAGCTGATTCAACTGGTTGATTTATAGTTTCCTTTCTTTAATCTTTACAACCTTTTATATATAATGTTTTATAACTCTGAATTTGTGCGTGTTTCTTTTTATGATGCTATTTTTCCAATGCAACGTACTAATTTTATCAGTGTTCCATCATCAATTTTTTAACAAACGCGTTTTGTAAATATATATGATCAATGATCCCGCCGTGATCCTCTACGTTGATTTCTTTTAATTTTATAAAAGTTTTCAATTTTATCAACTACAATTAGAGTTCAGTTTTTTACATATCGTTACGCATCTTAACATCCTCTTATTCAACGTCGAGTTTGCCACAAGTCAAAATACCAACTTTTTCAAGAACTTATCCTTAGCAATTTTGGTGTGATCACCCCAAGAAGCAAAAGCTAAGGTGACGAAAATTGTCGTTGCAATAGGATGCGTATGTCGTCACTAATGATCATAATTCGATCATAACTAACCTTTGACGTTTATAATCGACCCTTTTTATCATAACCAAACATCTTTGACATTGTTTGACACTTATTGACGATAGTTGAGCATAAACAAACTTGATTGAACATTAATGAGAATATTTTCTCGTAAATTACTATTAATGTGTACAATTTAATACCAATGATCATAACTCGATCAAAACTAACATTTGAGGTATGTAATCGACCCTAACTATCATAAGCTAAGATCATTAACACTAATTGGCGTTCATTGTTTATTATTATAAATTATACTAATAATAATATCTATATTATTATTATTATTATTATTATTATTATTATTATTATTATTATTATTATTTATAATAATAATTAAAATTACACCTATAATAATTATTGATCAATATTAATTAAAATAATAATTATAAATAATTTTAGTTAGAAAAAAACTGTTTGATATTTGACTAAGACGCCATAGAGTATACACAATTTATTTATTTTCCTGCCTTTTTTTTAAAAACTCAAAAGTTAAATAAATTATGGCTATGAAGACGATTGTTTGTTCTCTCTTGGCAATGATGGCTTTACCTAATGCGACGACAAGTTTGTGTCATAAGTCTAGAAAAACCAAAAACCAAGGTGATTCTATAGCGATGTCATATCGTAACCTAAGGCCCATGTATGGCGACAAAACCATGCCTTCGCCACAAGTCTTGTTGCTATACGGTCAATTTAGTGTCCTTTAATCGAATAATTGTTTAATACGATGAACAAATACTGAAATATACTTAAAATGCTAAAATTTATTTAAAAAAATCTTTACAATATCAACAACTATTTATACTATACCTTAAAATAGCAAGTGATATTTATTATTTTTTTTTTGTTTTTTTCTCTTGCAACTTTTTAAATTTGATTATTTAGTATGTTATATAGTAATTTGAAAATGCATAGGTCTACAAACGAACCAAATGAATACAAACATGACATTGTTCGTGTTCGTTCATTATGAAATAATCTCGTTCATAACGTGTTTACGAACACGTACTTACATGACGAGATTTTTTGTTCATCTTTGTTTATTAAAGAAATGAACATGTTCATAAATATTCATTCACACTTACTAAACGTAAACGAATCCAAACAAAACCAAACAAACACAAATATTTGTTCATGAACATGACGAACACAAACAAGTTTATCAATACAAATGATCATATATTTATTTTAGAATAAAATTTACATTTTCATCACAAACATTAACACAAAATCCATCAAAAATAAATAAATACTTAACATAGGTATTAAAAAAATACTTGATATAATTATTACAAAAATACTAACATAAATATTAAGAACATAAACGAACACATTAACCAACATAAATGAATACATTATCGAACATTAATGAATGAAAATAAACAAACACGTTATCAAATGTTCACGAACATAAATAAACAAACGCGGCTTGTATTCATGTTTGTTCATTTAACTAAACGAATGAAATTTTCTCGCTTTCGCTCATTAACTAAAACAACTTCCCGTCAAGCGCGCGGTTCACGAATTGTTTGTTGAACGTTCAGTTCGTTTGTAGCCTTAAACATGCACATAGCATTCTAATTTTTAACACATCGGTTTATTTATAGATTTCATACACTTAGGCATCGTTTGGTATGGAGTAATGAAGGATGAAATGGAATGATTTATTGAGGGTTAATGAAAAAAGACATGTATGGTTAGCAAAGTTAATGGAATGAACCATTACATAGTTGATTTTATTCCTTCAAATTTATTCGATCTACCCCCGTCTTTTTTTTTTCATTCCATCCTTTCTTGTCACCAACATCACCCACTCATGACTTAATTACCACAACAATCACCACCGGCCACCATGACCGGCCACCGCCGCCGCCGGGGGGCCTCCACCGGCCACCGCCTCCGCCGAGGGCCTCCACCCGCCGCGGGGAACCACCACCGGCCGCCACCGCCGCCCGGAACCACCGCCGACCGCCACCGCCGCCGGAAAACTCCATCGGACGCCACTACCACCATAACTACTTTCGCATTTCATTTTTTCGTTTTTTTCATACGTAATAAACAACACAAATTAGTGATTCTTTTCATTCTTAAAGGGTAACCAAATAGGAGTATGGAATGTAATGAATCATTTCATTCTCTCATCTGTTCCACTCTCTCATTCATTCATTTCTTTCATCCATTCCATTACCGCATACCAAACAAACCCTTAGCTCGCTATCAGAAAACATGATGGTTTCTTAGGAAAATTTCCACCGGAAGAAATTTTGTCGCACACATATTTACTCCATTTTCTCACAAAAATAAAAAACCATAATTTTGCTTCAAACTTGAATAAAGGAAACGACACAACAATTAAAACTTATATTTGTTTAAAAAGCGTCACGTGACACATCGACAAATAACTGATAAAGTTTTTAATATATCTTTTCCGCAACATTACTCCCAACCAAATCACAAATTTGGTGGGTCGTAACTCGTATTAATTATCCAATTTGTATTTTCTTGGGGTTAATTAGCTTCAATTATTATGTTACCTTATCCAATATTGTAATTTAACTTCTTTGTCTTCTCTAATGATATTATTGTTGTGTTTACATGGTAGCATAATCTTCACATGAGTTATATATATAACATGACATGAGCCAAATGAGCTCATACTTCAAATTAACAAGAAGATGGAGGGGATACAACACAAGACCATACATGCCAACGGACTCAACATCCACATAGCTGAAAAGGGTGAAGGCCCATTAGTCCTGTTCATTCACGGATTCCCCGAGCTATGGTACTCCTGGCGCCACCAGATTCTGTGTTTGGCGGATCATGGTTACCGAGCCGTGGCACCAGACCTTCGTGGCTATGGTCAAACTACGGGTGCACCGATCAATGATCACACCAAGTTCACCATCACCCATTTGGTGGGTGACTTGATTGGGCTTCTTGACGCCATCACAAACGAAGGTGAAAAGGTTTTTGTTGTGGGTCATGACTGGGGGGCAGTCATTGCTTGGCACCTATGCATGTTTCGACCCGATAGAGTCAAAGCTTTGGTTAACCTTAGTGTCGCCTTTATCCCCTGGAACCCGAATGGAGATATGGTCGAGATGCTAAGACGTAAGTATGGAGATGATCACTACATGAGTAGATTTCAGGTACAAAATACTATTTTTGGTCACATGATACGTTAAATCTTTAAATTAACTTTGGTTTTCTTGTGATTCATTTGTGTTATTATGGGTGTAGAAATCAGGTGAAATTGAAGCCGAGTTTGCTCAAACGAGTTACGAGACTTTTATGAAAAAGATCTTGACATTAAGAGATCCAGGGCTTCTTTTTTCCCCTAAAGGTAAAGGATTTCGACATTCTCCACCCGAGGCATCCGTGACCTTGCCATCATGGTTGTCGGACGAAGATATCAAGTACTTTGCTAGCCAACACGAAAAGGCCGGAATCACTGGTGGAATCAACTATTATCGAGCTATTCATTTGTAAGTAACAAATTATATGAACTATATATAGAGAGAGATCTCGAAAAGCGGTTTTCCATACGAAGTATGGGAAGAATTGAATAACAACGAGGGGTATATGTGTTAATGTGTGTGTATAATTGTGTGTGTATAGAGGCACCGTTAAATAGTTTAGACGAACATTTCAAAATATTTTAGAGGTGTCGCTATAATCAATTGTAAATGAACG
>BJCO01382510.1:0-11701 GCA_018326465.1 Flaveria floridana | reverse complement strand
TTTGACAGTTGTATTTTGAATATTCCGTGATGTCAGAAAAGGACATCACCACCATGCTTTTGCCGCCTATATAAGGATGGTAAACCATACTGTATTAATTACCGAAACGTGTTTAGTAATAAACATTTAATGTTTCGCAGAACTCTTCTCTCTCTATGTTTATGCGTTTAATTGCTATATCTTTTATGTTCTTGATATAATTGCTAATTAATGTGCTAAATCCGCTGCAAACATAATCTAATTGATCAACACGAGAGGCTGAGATCCTGTCAATAACTAAATCGTTTTGTTCATATGGATCATTGAATGGAAATGATTCATATTTTGACTTGATTTCTTTTGTTTTTAACTAATAAGATAAAATTATAAAAACTACATAAATATGAGTTTGATGACATGCATGTATTATGGATCTCGCCCATATATGCTACATAAAATAAATTAGTTATAACTTTAAAAGATCATATGTTAATATTAACTAACACTTATCATGTAGAATATAATTATATATAATAAGTTGTTCATGTTTTCATGTATATATAGTTTATCTCATTAATTACATTGCTTTGTAACTAATTTTGTGACGTAGTAACTCAGCTTGTATACTTGTATTGCACGAAGTCGCACGATTTGCATTCACAATTTCACATTAATGCTATTTGCCATATATTACGCATGACAGTGTATAGTGTATATTGTTCAAGTTCCAATGATGCAATAAAACAGTAGATCATTAGTTTCTTCATTACATAGCTAGAAACTTGATTTTGTACATAACCTAACACAACTTAACCATATGAAACACTTTGCCCTCGACTAGAATAAAACTTTTATTTTCAAATGATAAATATTAAATAGTGAATGTTCAAAATATACGACTGAAATTCATCATAAACATGTAAGCCGTTTATTTAAAGACAATACACGTAGCATTTGGCATTTTTGTGACATAACAATTCACAAATCAACAACTACAATTGAAGTTATAGGTTGAGATGATAATTTCAGGTGATAATGGATATATTGTAAAAGCGGCAGAACGAGAAACAATTAACTTCCATGATCTTTTATATATGTTTAGCTATTCTATTGATTAAAACTTTTGGTCAGATAACAAAATCGATAGCACCTGTATTAATTAAAAAAAATTAGCTAAAGAGTAGCAACACCTCTGTTATTCCGCCCACATTACAGTGAGGATCGTGTCAATTTGACGAATTCAGATTTATGAACCCAAGCACAACTTATTTATTTATTCTTATCAATGACATTAATCCTAACAAAAACACATCAAGGATAGTGTATTCCAAACACGACCCACATAACATGTTTTTTTAATTGGGTCGACTAGTAGAAACAAGTTGATGGCCTGCAATAATATTGTAAACTCTAGTAAACGAGTTTAATAAAAGTGTATGCGGGCTATATGTGTGTTGTAAACAAATTAACTTGTTGGGGTGTTCAAATTAACAGTTTTATATTATAGCTTATTTTAGTTTATAATTTTAATCAAGTTTAGGGGTAGAAGGTTTTTAAAAAATACATTAATAACTGATTTGAAGTCGATATACAAGTATACAACACCCCTTACTCAATATATGGCTTTTACGTCACGTGAATCCTCATTAAAATAAACATCCTTTTAGCTTCCCTATAGACCGTTACAATATAATAATCGATTAATCTCAACATAGAATAATATCTAAATTCAAAACAACTAAAATGTATCACACTAATAGTCTTGCCGATTTCATGAAAATCAGATATAAAATATTTTTCCTTTTTATTTTAACATATAACACTTGAAACCTATAACTCAAATCATTTTACTACATGACATAAATAAATGGTTAAATGGACGGAGTTAATTTTAATAGTTTTGGGTGGTGGGTTTCCCTTGAAATGGTGGGCGAGCCGAGCCACCAACTTTGTCTGTGTTCGCGGGCGTGGTTGGTCTTTCGTCAATGGGTTTACCCGGGTGACCGGGCTTAAAAATTATTCGTTGGCCGTTCAAAAAAAAAGAAGGCGGAATTAAGTTTAATTGTTTCACCAACAAAAGTATTTAGAGTTAGAGTAGTGTAGCTCCCATGAACGTTAAGGATTCGAGTCTCGCATATGACAGATCATTGTAAATTTGTCATGGTGTATATTACGGGAGTACAGTGAGTATGGTAACATTTGAAACAATTACAAAAAGTTATATAAATTACGGTATAGTAAACTATGTAAAATTAAATCGAATAAACCAAACAAACCGAATTTAAATATTTATAAAACCTAATTCACAATTTGGTTCGGTTAGAGATTGAACCGAAAACCAAATTCATAATTCAGCTGAGTTTTCTCCGGTTATAGATGGGGATCGGTTTTAAGTTTTCGGTTTTTCTTTCACCCTACCATTTATGTTACAAGCTTCACGAGATAGTGATACCTATGTATCTTAAAGTAAAATAAATAAAACTATTTCAAATACTTATTTTCTCCTAAGTATGTATTCAACCACAATTCATCCTCGTGTTATAGTTTGAAGAGAATCAATTACTTAAGTCATGATTTTATAAAATATATTTAGGTCCAGGTTGATTATCATCCTTGTGATTTGCAATGTTATATCTTTTAAGTTCAAAATTCGCTCTAACTTTATTGTTTCATAATAACATTAGCGAGTTATCTTACAGCATCCATAATAGTCATTTTGTAGATGTTTTTGACATTCTTGAGCATTTTTGGGTAATTAGGTGTTCTCGAGAGGTTTGAGGGCGGTTTTGTATCTATTTACAAGGATGTGGTCGGACGAGTTTTGTGATCAGTGAAGGGAGGAGATGCAAATTAAGAGAATGGGAAGAGAATGAGTATTCTTTTTAGATCCACCACTGGGCAGAGTGGAAAGCTGCTTACATAGTCACGTTTTTCAAATACGCTAAACCGACCTGTAAACTTTACACTCAACTATGTTTATTTATAA
Source organism: Flaveria floridana (assembly GCA_018326465.1). Taxonomy (NCBI): domain Eukaryota; kingdom Viridiplantae; phylum Streptophyta; class Magnoliopsida; order Asterales; family Asteraceae; genus Flaveria; species Flaveria floridana. The sequence continues at coordinate 8,736 of BJCO01382510.1, read as the reverse complement.
TTTTTTATAATCCAACCCAAACACCTACCGAAATCGACCTTTGATACGATATTTTTCCTACACGAAGAGACATCATAATTCGAGTTGTAATTCTTGTTCTAGGGAGGAAGCTAATGGAAGAAGCAAAACACACCTACAACCCTACTCCCTTTATCATTTTGTACCCATTCGTTATATGCTCATAGACAAAAAATGACTTCCATGCTACAAGAAAATTATTATTTTCCTTTTATATTATTTAGACATATATATAGATACATTGAACGTTTAAAAAGGGTAAGATGCAAGAACCAGAAAGATACAAAAGTTATAATTTAGTTATGTGCACCACCATAAAACCATCACACATCCCTACCAACGTTTCTCTAATTTACCAATTTAATCACAACCTCAAGAGATTTTAAGATCTACCTGATAACTAACGAATATAAATCAAATAGTTTGGATGATAAGTTTACTAAAAACTATATTGGACAATTTAAGTTTAAATTAAACAATTAACTATTAGGAGATGTATCAAACGAAAACCATATTTATAATTGAAAATCGTGAAAACCACATCTAGCCAATCACATAATTTTAAATTGTTTATTTTTTAAATTATTTAAAATGTATTTGAGTAAACTTTAACTATATTTTTCAAGGTCATTGTATATTTTTTGATTTAAACTCCAATGAACAAAAATGATGACGAAACAAGTTATATATACGTAACTTGTATGTATACATATTTGTAACCCACAATTGTACATATGATAAAACATACTTACATATACGTAAGTCTTGGTTTTCACAGTTTTCAATTATGACATCCCTTAACTGTTACGTCCATAACTCATTTAATTTTAACTTATCAAGCGTATTTAACAAAACCAGTTTAGCAATTAATAATTTATACAGGCGTACCTGGTGCTGCAAAGAGCTCCCGCGTTTTCGCAGGGTCCAGGGAGGGTCCGTCCCATTTAAGGGAAGATGTACGCGGTCTTTCCCCCACATTTTGTGGGGAGGCCGTTTCCACGGATCGAACCTGAGAAACATGTTGGTCCACATTAATAATTTATACAGGCCCGAGTATTAAATAAGGATGTAGAAGTCGAACCAAGCCTGAGCTTCTCTAGGCTCTTGCCGGGCTCATTTGTCCTTAAGAGAACTCAAGATCTTGCTCGAGCTCGACTCGTGTAGAAGACTTAACTTGTGTTACAACCCTAGTGTTAATTGATAATATTACTTAAAAACTTAAACATGTTGGTGGATCAAAAAATAAATAATATTTGATAAGAGACAACTGACCCTTAAAAGTTTTTTACCATCATAATTTCATGGATCCATCACTAGCAAAAACTGTTGCTAATAGAAGATATAATATTTTATGTTGTTTATATTTTGTAAAAAATATTAGTAACTACTGATGGACCTGTAGCATAATAACATTTGATGTGTATATAGTAGTGTTACATTTTATGAGATTAAAGCTTCGAGTATCGTTGTAAACGGAAGTGAAATTAGATAAGTGAAATTAGATGGTTTGTGCATATTTATTGTTATAAAAAATTATTTGCAACTGATTATAAACATTTATTTAAGTTTATATAGACTATTCTAATAGTATTGAGTGTGTTTTTAATCAGTTATATTTTATTTTATTTTTGGATTCATGATTGTAGCTTTAATAGGAATCAGAGAAGCATTATTTAAGCATTACAAAAGGAATCCCAATGCATTGAGGATAACCTCTACACAACCCTACCTCAAGTCAATGTTTTATTAAATTCCAAAAAGTCAACTAACTGAACTCTCTTAATTCTTATTAAATTTTCTATCAGTTATCATATTTTTCAGCATCTCTATTCTCTTTGTATAAACCCATAAACCCACTTTTAAGTGTAACAATGGAATAACTCTTATTTATTTTACTAGTTTTAGTAAACCCGTGTATTACACAGGTTGAATAAATAAAATATTAAATAAATTAATATTTTATTAATTATAAAATGATATTATAAGATAAGATACAATTAAAATTATATATGAGTAATCACTATAAGTGATAAACAATGATATTAACTTTTTAAACTTTTTTTTTGTATTTTTAAAAAACAAATTAAACATTTTTCTTCAAAACAAATTAAAACTTATCATTGCAAAACTTTTCTTACTATAGCTTACAATTTTAACTATTTTTTATTTTTGAAGTTTTTAATTTTCAAAACCACTAATTTTTTAAATATTTCGTATTAAAAAGTTTGATGTTTTAAAAAAAATTCTTTTTATAAAAATTTATTTCTTTTAAATAACATTAATAAAAAGCTTTCTTGCTTAGTTTATTAAAATACTTTTCTTATGTAAAAATCCTAAATAAAATTATTAGTAATTAATATAGTAATTAATATGAGAGAGGAGCGGGAAAATTTGATTAGAATGAATGTGGTGGTGACATATGTCACACTTAGTTACCCTTTTATTATAATAGGAAGATTCTAAATTGTAAATATGACGCATATAATACGGTTACATAATTACTTTTTCTATTTTTTATTAGCTTCTACCATATAGGTATGTTTTAATGATTTTCTACTGAAAATTCATTCTATAATTCACATGTTATATTATTTTATGACTATTTTGGTAGAATTACTTTTCTAATAAATATTTTTGTATCAATTTTATATTTCACCAGCATCAAATCGTTTTTCGTGGATATTGGATAGAAAATGTTTTTTTAAAACCAGACAATTTTGGCAGTTAAATAACGTGACTTTACCTCCCCCACTACTCAACATGTGTATATATACAAGTTCTCTTCTCACATGGATACATATTCAATTCACTCTTACCTTTCTTCCATTACAAAAATGTCTCATGGAGGAGCGGGTCGCCACCAACGGAGGTCGTCTCAGTCGGTTTTTGACTTCCCCGACGACATTCTGCAACCACCTCCGATGGCGGATAATGGTGTTCCCGACAAGGTTAGTTTTTGGTTCATGCTCCTGTTTTGAAGTTCATTGAGATCTTGTTTGATTATGTTTATATTTTGTTCTTGTATCAATTTTGTTTATGCAAAACAGCAAAAGGAATTCTAATAGCTCAACTAGACTTAAGCTTTTAGCGAGTTGATCCTGATTATTTATCAGTGACTTTGCTTGTTTACCGTCTATTGTGACGTGTGGTTTGTCCAACTAAACTTGATGTTTCGTTGTTTTAACAATAAGAGTAAGATTTTTAGATAACAGTTATTATATATTCTTCTATGACAAATCAAAAGATGTCAAGAGGAGGGGTGGGTTTAACAAGAATTAAGTGTTAATTTCACTCTTAATTAGAAGCTTTTTATTTTTAAATTCTTTTTAGAATTAAGAGTTAGTTTCACTCTTTAGAAGTTTTTTTTAATTCTTTACTCTTAATAGTACCTAATTCTGAATGATTAAGTGTTGAATCAATAACAGGTCTAAATCATTAAGTGTTGACCATTAAGAGGTCTGAACCATTAAGAGCTAGTATATCGCTTAACTATTCAAAAGCAAATGTCTGATCAATTCAGAAAGAGGTCTTAACCATTTAGCATTAGTATAAGGGGTTGTTTGTTTCAGCATCTTAATGGTTCAGATGTCTGAATGGTTCAGCACTTAATGGTTCAGACTGTATGTTTCGCGAGCAAATCTTTGAATGGTTCAAACATTTGCCTCTGGATGGTTAAGCATTATACTAATGCTGAATGTTTAATATCTCTTGTTTGAATTGGTTAAACATTTGCCTTTGAATAGTTAAGCGATATAATAGCTTTTAATGGTTCACACTTCTTAATGGTTCAACACTTAATGGTTCAGACATCTTATTGGTTCAGCAATTAATAATTTAGAAATTACCAAACAGCGGTAATGCTTAACCATTCAGAGGCAAGTGTCTGAACTATTCAGATATTTACTCGTGAAACAAACAGTCTGAACTATTAAATGTTAAATCATTTAGACATCTAAATCATTAAAAGCCTGAAACAAACGTCCACTTAAACCAATCTTATATTTGTGTGATATCCAGTGTCACCGTCGAACCATGGGCTCTTTGGAAGCTTATTGTTTGTACATTCATGATTCATGTGTATGGGCTGCATGGGCATATAGGAAATGACAAAATAGATAATTATAAAAGTTTATTTTATGATTTATGACAATTATAATCTAGTTTTCTTAACATCTTTATACATTTAAACGACATTTTGACAGGATTAAATCCTTTTAAGGCTTATCTTTTTCAATAAAATATTTTAATAAATCATCAGATTAAAGAAAACCAAACCAAATTAAACCGTTTAAAAGATATATTTAGCTTTCGAGAACCTAACTGAACTATTTGGGCTTTTGAATTTAATAAATCAGTTGCGTTAAACTAATAAAATTCGAATTAACATACTAGGCTATGAATTTTCTACCTGTACAAATATTAAACATTTACAATACCAATTGGAACACAAACCAATGAATACCTTTAGATATAATCTTACCAAAATTCGTTTTTTGTTTGAAATAGAAATGAAATTAGTTTCCAGCTCGGTTTTGACATTTTAATTTTGGTACAATTCGGTTTTCGATTTGACCAAAAAATCATCAAACCAATGGAAATCAAAACACATGAACACTCCTAACTTGTATGTTCAATGTATATATATGTTCAATTTAAGAATTGCTTTCAAAAACACTTCAAATTTTGTTCCCATAACTTACATTCGATTTCTCTTTGCATATTAATCCGTTACTATTGCTATTTATAGGATTTTGGGCATTCGAATTCGCCGAACAAGATACCAGAACAACATTGTAAACGTCCAACATTAGACGTTTCGTCTCAATTGAAAGAGAAGAGTGTTGCTCCATCGTTGCCACCAACATCACAAAAGAAATAATGGAGGAAAAACCATAACTTAAGAGATTATGTAACCAAGAGTTCTTTTGTTACTTGTATGTCGTGTTTTTTATGTCAGTCTTTGTTTTCTAACGACGGAAATAAACTAGCCTATTACCAACCATAATTGCATTTCTTATCTACATACTTATGTAGTGAAGGAATAAAGTTGTCTAGCTTAGAACTTCGTAGTTGGTTAAGATAAATCAATAATGTTTAACGTGTTACTTGTTACCATCATAATAAATTTTGCCTTTTAAGTTTTAATCGAAAATGATTTTCTTTATACTGTTAATATTTGTAAAAAGAAATATTATGGGCTTAAATCTCTCCCTTAATATTATGTGCTAGTCAGATTACGGTAAAACCCAGAATTCATGACTGGGTTACATGACAATGGAGTCCCAGCTCACATAGTTATGGACACGGAATGTAAAAATGGACTTTTCCTCAATATGTATTAAACAACTATGTTTGCTTGTGTTCCATATTTCAGCTTTAGAATGTTCGTAAAATTGAGCAAAAACAAAAGATTGCTAACATTTGTCTAAACACTACATAACTAAAAGCCATTAATAGTTTGCATTTTGCAATAAACTAATTATATCTTAATATTTATCTATAATATTTTACAAATTCAATAAAAAATATAATTATAAACTTTATTCAAATAACTATAACTAACTTGGGTACTATATTAAAATCACTATATATGACTAAATAATATTTGTTTATAAACTATGAATTAATTAATCAATGTGGAAATTAAACAAGATTGCTACCATTTATCTTGAACTAACAAACTATAAAGGGCAATAGTCACCATTTAATTTAACTTTAAGACAGAGTTGATATAATATGACCAAAAACATATTAAGTACCACTAACACATTCCAAGTAAAACATAGATAAACTGAAAAATACAAAATGTAACTAGGAAAGCTGAAGAGACTTGACCAGATTATGACTATAGTCCCACAGTTTCTTGGCCAATTCGGGATCGGTTGCAAAGTTGCTTGCTGGGTATTCATTGCAGTCCACAAAGTATTTTCCGCTCACCCCTTTTAGGTCAGGGTGCAATGCTACATAGCAACTTGTTGCTGCACCCTATACGCGATAAATTAGAGCAATGTATTTAACAAACAATATGAATTTTGTAATTATAACATACGACTCTTAGAGTCACAAAAAGAGTTTTTCTTAAAAATAATAATGATTAAAAGGATGAGACTTTAATGAAGTTGATGTTTGCACTTAAATAAGAGTACCTGTGGGACATTTTTCCATAGAATACAAGTGAACAACTTCAAAATTCCTGCCAAATACATAAAACATGTACTTTAGGGACTTTGCCATATGTTATTTAGCAACCCTAAACCAATAATAATTCTACTCTCATCAAATGGAATCAAAACATGCATGCATAGATACACTTACTCATAAGTAGGAATGAATGTCTCATTAGATCTGTCATGATCAACCCTGGGTGTACCGAATTTACTGTAATATTTGCCCCTTCTTGCTGCATCAAAGTTTTAATCGAATACAAGGTTAAATCAACATCTTTTAATGGATCAGAAAACAAACCAATACCTTTAATCGTCGAGAAAGCTCATTTGCATGCAATATGTTGGCTAGCTTGGACTGGCCATATGCCTTCTTGTCTGAATAGCTGATATAAGAATATATTTGGAATTTAGGATTGTTCAAACGTCTTTGACCTGATTAAACAACCTTAAAGAGCAAATTTTGATGGATTTACCTATCTTTATCATTGACTTTATCAAATCTGATCCCTTCTTCATATGTGTAGAGATGTGCTACAGATGATAAGTTTACAATTCTACCCTGGATTCCTGTAGATTCAGCTGTTTCCTTCATCTTATCAAGTAGTAGGTTTGTCAAGTGGAAGTGTCCTGAGAACATTTCATTCCCGAAATTTGGTGTTTGACTTTGATAGTGGTAATTCAAGATTAATTTATATAAAAAAGATGCTACATTAGTGACATACCAAGATGATTAGTTGCAAATTGCATCTCTATTCCATCTTGTGATAGTTGGTAGGGGCAGAACATAACACCAGCATTGTTTCTGCAAAATTTGGGGTGTCTTCTGTTACAAACATGCTAGCACATCCTAACATACTCTTTATATCCAAAATGGTTTTTCATAACTGAGTTCATGTCTTTTATAAAAAAACCGAGTGTATTAAAATAATTTAGAGGGATTTTTGTATTAAAGTTCTATGTGAACGATTTGACTCTTTTTGTTTATAGTTACCTACTAACCAATGAGATCGGTAGAACTAGAAAACCAGTGAAAGTTGGAAAGTTGGATTCAAACCTAAGAACACTATAAGAGTGACTTAAATGCTTACGAAGAAGTATTAGATAAAGGATAACAAGAAGTAAAACCATGAAAGAAAGAGGACTTACATCAAGATATTGAGGGGAAGATTAAGAGCTTTAAAGCTATCAGCAAAAGCTTTAACTGACTTGAGAGATGAAAGATCAAGCTCAAGAACATCAATCTTGGCATTCTCATTGTTTTCAAGAATGAGTTGTTTGGCTTCATTTGCAGCCTTCGTGTTCCTTGCGGCTATGATCACATGAGCTCCCCTCATTGCCAACACTCTTGTAGTCTCTAACCCAATGCCACTTGCTCCTCCTGCGAAACCACATTCCTCCTATTATTTTCCTCAATGTTTTCTCCAAATCATTAGATTATATAATCCAAATCAAGTTTGTAATATAAACTTTTTATTAAAGAACTAAACATATTAATGATCATCACGAATTTGTAAAATCAACATCAGCAGGTCACTACTAGGCCTCTATATAATTGATCTTAACTTTCAGCGTTATAAATGTTACCTAAAGTTTATTCATTGAATTGAAATATGGTTCAAGGCCTTTAGAAAATATACTTCACCTCAAACTCATAATACTTAAACTAATAAATAGTAACCTCACTTCACTATGATCTTCAAGAAAAGAAGTATAAAAAAATACCCTCGTATAATAATATGAAACAACTGGTTCTTAAAAAATCATAAACATGCCACACTCTACCAAGAAAAAGAAAAGAAAAACATTACATTTATGAATAACAGGGGCGGACCCAAGTGGTCCGGGAGGGGGCACCCACACCCCATTAAAAAAATTTGTAATAGTATTTATACGATTTAGTCCCGACCGATCCCCAAGAATTATTGATACCGACCCCTGTGAATTTTTGTGAATTTTTAAGTCCGACCCCAAGAAATCTTGACACCGACACTTAAGAAAAACAACTTGAGATTTTCATATTTTTTTAATATTATAACCTAATTAACACCTATAATACAAAATTTTTAAACCTAATAAAATATATAATATCCATTCACATTATCTTATTAGTTGATTATTTGTTAGATTTATTATTAAAATATTTATTATTGGATTCCTAGATTAGATTATATAGGCTTAGGCTAGAACTCCGCTCGTTGTGTTAAGAGAGCTTGTGTTCAGCTCAGGCGCAGGCTATGGCCGGACTCGGGTTCTTGTTTATTGTTTAATTATTTTATCAAGATTTTATATATAATACAAATTATTTATATAAATACATACATATATAAATATAAAATTTTATAAATAAAAAGCTTATTTAGGTTCGCAAGCTCCCGGCTCGAGCTTATTTAAGCTAATCCAAGCTTTTGGCAAGTAGCTCATGGGCTTTACAGAGGTGAAAAAGAAAGAAGATGGAGGCGGATGTGGTGTTATTGGAGGTTAGTGGTGGTGGTGTGGCCAAAGACCGGTGTTGGAGGCAAAAGAGTGGCGATGCATGGTGGGTGTGGTACAC
>BJCO01382509.1:0-12219 GCA_018326465.1 Flaveria floridana | reverse complement strand
TATATATATATATTCTCCTCGTTAGCTTCCACCTCAACCTTCTGGGCTCCCGTCCCGCTCCATACCAAAAGCCACTATGTCCGCCCTTAGGAGGTTTATTAAAGGTACTTGAAGAACATGTAAATAAACCTAGTATCAATGGAGTGAAGTGCACTATGATAGATTAGTTTATGGTTGAAATTTATTTAAGGGTCGAATAAAACCAATACGAGACGTATCACGTGTGAATTGTTTGACCATTGCATAGACAGATTCTCGTCTATGCAAAAGCTTTATAGGATCAAAAAATTATATAAACGTGACATGATCACTAACACTTTAATCTAGAATCCTTTATTCTAACATACTTGACTTAGAATATAAGCATATTATATTAAATTATAATAATTTTTTAGAACAACATCTCACATACTCATCTAACATACTTGTAATTATACATAATAGGTTTACACCAACCGTCAGAGGCAGGGCTCAAACCATTAGATGATGTATATTGCAAATACTTTAGATATTCTCGTTGATTATGCATGATTTAAAAAATGTATATATAACACGACATATTTACTACTTGTATTTGGTGTAATGTATATATATTTTTTTTCAAAAGAACAAGAGTGAATAAACAAACATACTCAATGACATTCAATCAACAAACAAGATCTATAAAAGATGAGATGAAGACGGATCTTATCTCGTCCTATAGATAGAGGTTAAACCCAATAAAAAACTAACTCTGTAAAACCATTTTTATTTATTTTATATTTATTTTTTAAATCATATTTTCATATACATATATGAAACCAATATCAAACACAACAAATATCATAACATCATAAGAACATATTAAAAGCAAATATTAAAACATCATAACTTGTTAGCATGAAGAGAGGAAAAAAAAACAAAGCACCCTAGAGCTAAAGAAGATAGACCTAAAAACACACCTACTACTAAAGCCATACCACAGACCAAGACATCTTTTTTCAAAAGCAATACATGTAGTTAACACCGACACTTATAGGTTACAGCTAAAGACACCCTAACAAGTATCTAAAATCCTTGGTTTCACCTAGAAGCCTACCTTGAAGTAGCTAGACCAACACATATGACTAAAGGCAATCTAAATACTATATTTCACTACTGTGTATAGTAAGAAAGGCTTAATGACGTTTTGATAACAATGAAAAACCAAAGAAGATACAACTAGAAAATCTAGCACGATATGTTTATATCTTCACCACCTTCAAATAACTATTCCCTACAACCCTACCCACGAAATCATCACAAATCGACATCAAAATCATCCTCTGGATCTCCCGCACAACCACCCACACAGTAATTCCTCCATGTCATTTACAATACCCAATCGGTGGCAGTAAATGCAAATTGTATTCATATGTCTAAACTTTCCGTCCAGGTGGGATTGGATAATAGTACATGGTTTGGTTTCTTTGATTTAACTCATGAAAAGTCAATATTGTCATTGATCTCAGTAATACTATGTAAACCAAAGACAACATTGTTATGCTCCTGATAGTAAGGCAAAAGAACACATCAGTAAGAAAAAACAAGATCATGGATTATTGAACTGCAAAAGTATGTTTGGTGGGACAACTTATGTCCCACCACAATCTAGCATGTATTCCCCATTACATGAACATGAATGTTACCAAAATTGGGTCAATTTTAACCCAAACAAAATTCAACATCAATATACCCTTTAGATGTCTAAAATGATTTATAAAGTCATACGACTTTGAACAAAGATATGAGATATCAAGGCATGAGAGCTAATGCAAGACCCCATTTAGGGGCAACTTCAGTTTTCTTGGTGTCATACTCTGCCGAAAAAGTGATCAATGACTTTGGTCGCCACTCTCGTTGACACAACATTGCCACTTTTCCATTGTCTGAGAACCTAGTTTTGACCCTGTTGTAGCGATCGATAGCATGAGCACTTCCGATTGTAAAACTGTTTTCTAGGGTAGATAATCCATGTGTCATCTCAGCAACAACCTGAGTTTGGTTCGAAGAATCCACAGAGTGTACATATGATGCCTTCAATGTTTGACCTTTGTCCATCCTGCCAATTGTCCAATAATTGTTATGCTCTGGATCAATAAATGGATAACTTTATAAACTAGTAATCAAGTTTTAGGATGGTTCTCATTAGGTCCTTCATAAATTGCAAAATAGTTTTTTAAAAAAATTCAAATATTTAAAAATTTAACAATATTTATAAGTGGTCTAAATGGAACAATGCTAAAACTTTAGTGACCTGATTAGAACAAACAAATACATTAGTGACATGAATAAAACCAAAAAAAAATATAAGTGACCTAAATGAACACTCCTAACACTTACTATTCTGTAAAATTTTCCCAACATAGGGATACTTCAAAAGATTAATTAAAAAAAACAAAAAAGTAGTAAAGAGATTGTTTGGACATACAGTATAAGTGCAGCAGAAAGATCAGGCTTGTTAAAACTTATGCCGGCTGTGTATTTGGTGAAAGATGCGGAAGCGGTATCAAAACCAACTTCACAACCAAGAAGTATATCCTTGTTGCCCACTGCTGCAGCAAGATTTAAAACTGGGGATGGATTCAATCCTATGCTGGAATCAATTGAAATTCGAGGATGAATGTATTGAACATCAAGCTGAGAACAAAAAAAATGTCTCGCGTTAATATCATTATAAGCATATATTGCATTTTAGAACTGAAAATCACAGACCTTTCCAGACTTATGATCAGGAACATCAAAGCTCAATACTGCTTTCATAGATGGCATTACATCATGAACAGTTACTTTTGTTGAGACCTGCAACATGAAGAAAACTTAGAAAGTCCGATAAAACATCTAATTAAGCAAACTTATGCCTTTACAGTTTAGATGGTCACAAATTTCTATTAGAAACCATATAACGAGATATTTGAGAATAGAGAGCTTTCTTCTTACATTAGAATATGTATCGACTTTCACATCTACAACAGTCTTCCCACTCTTATACTGAGCACTTATATCCCCAAAGAAAATCTGACCTTTTGTCAAACCAGTAGCTACCAAACCCTGTTTAAATAAGAGTTTTTAAACAAAACATAATCAGAATTTATCCAAGGGTAGTAGAACAAGGACGGAACATAATTCAGCATATGGCTACAAAAGTTTCCTTTTACCATGGGAGTTGATCCAGGAACTGATAACACAAACTTGTAGTCATAGTTGTAATCTTTGGTCAACAGATCTGCATTAAGCAAAAACATGAGTCAGCTTTGTTTAAGCAAATAGTAACAATTCAACCAGTTTTGCATACATATACATAGGCTTCAAATTGACATCATTGTGTACATATAAACCAAATCTACTTGGAGCTAAAAGAAAAAAGAAATCTGCTAAATCTATAACTAAAAGATATATAGATTGGCAACTTTTAGACTTTATATAAACAACATATCCATAGTTTCATACTAGCTGAATGTAGCTAAACATCAGATGGCATGGCCATCATAGTTAAGACTTAAGAAATGCATCACAAAACTGATACTTTGAGTATAATAACATTAATGCCTTCTAAAAAAAATTTAACTTGTAATAATAAGCTAAATCTTATCATCTTACTAGTAGCAGAATACACACTTTTGTGCTAAAAGTGAATCTTGTAATTAATATTTTTAGAGCAGCTTAAGTTACCAAGTTGTGCTTAATTCAAAGGACATGGTACCAGATGAAAGTTAATTCTAAAGATATAGCAATTTCCAAAAAAAATAGCAAGGTTAATCTTGTAAGTTATAACAAAGTTCCCTTTGCTTTAGCTCTCGTAAGTTCAACCTAGAGAGTGATAAAAAGATTGAAATCCCAATTTCAATAAATTTAAAGCAAACACAAAGCAATAGTAATAACAAGAAGGTAGGTAAAAAGTACAGTAGCTTATGAAAAGGGAACCGTCAAGTCCCACATAAACATATGTACCACATCTTAAATTTTCAAGTTTAACCAATACCCTCCATACATATGACGTACAATAAATACATGCTTGGATGTGAGTACCCAAGGACTGTAATACAAATATATATATATATATATATATATATATATATATATATATATATATATATATATATATATATATATTGATCAATGTTCAAGCAAACAAACAAACAAACAAAAATACCCAGTGAGTACCCAGTAATCAATGTTCAAGCAGATAAAGCAAAATGCAAAGGTGACATATAAATTTCTAAATTTTAAATTGTTTGCACAAGTGGTCAGTAAAAAAGAGAAGTAAAAGAACTAAAAGCTATGACGAGTAATAAATTCAGAGTTTTAAGACTGGGTGAAGTGCCAACTCATAAGACTTGTAAAACAAAGTCTACAAGGCCGAGTACTTTCCGAGTAATCATTCCAAAGTAGTTGCCGAGGCGACTTTCTTCAACTCCGCCTAATTACTCAGAATCGATCAAACGTGGTCAACCTTGGCCAGAATCAGATATAGTAGGTCAACTCGGGCCGATTTTGACTTTAACAGAAGTAAAACATAATTTATATGCATATTATATCAAAGAATGAATATCACTTTCACATATTTTGTTATTAATATTAGTAAATTTACGTTATTTGACATATATTTAATTTGCCAAAACTAGATTATTAATATTAGTTTGTTTGTTTGTTTGTTTGTTTGTTTGTTTAGATTCTTTATAATTTAACATGTCCGAGTACTCCCGAGTACTCTCCGCCTAGACCGAGTACTCTCAACTCCTCGCTTGACCGACTAGGAAGCGCCTAGTGAATTTTGCAACCATGCGCCACATTAAAAAAAATCTGCCAAATTTCTGCCTCATCGCCTCAAATCAGATCCGCCTCAACGTTTTCGTTACCGCCTCAACGTTTTCGTTACCGCCTCAACGTTTTCATTACCGCCTCACCCCTTTGAGGCGTACGTACCACATGAACCACATAAGGCGCCGCCTCATGTACGGTTTCTTACCGCCTTGTCCGTTTTTTTAAACCATGATCATGGGAGAGAATAGGGATGCAAGGAATGTCGGCATTAGTTCTTTCCTAAATGGGAAGTAATGTTTTAGTATAAGCCGTAAAAGAAAAAAAGTTCATCAATATAAATGTATGTTTAAATGCATGCATGATGCGTCTGCATATAAATACATAGATTAGTTCCCATTCCATATAAAGACAATCTTGGACCACGTTACAGTAGGCATGCATGCAAATGCAACTTATTTATGTATGTAATAAAAATATATTGAAAAAACTGCTGGAGCAGAGCACAACAGGTTCATGGCTAAAACTAATGTGACAAAAAAGAAAAAACAGGAAAGGAATGATAGAGAAGTGTTGGTGTAGGTTTATCGAAATTAAAATCAGACAGTTGACAACTGGAAAGGTTAAATTCATGTGAGAAATACAATTATAACATCGTTAAGCTAGCAATAAAACATCAACCAATAAACATAAATAGTGTCTTACCTTTTGCTCGTTTGCCAATATCTGAAAAGGGTGCTGGACCGTTGGCCATTGTGAAGTAGAATTCAAATTACTGCACCCAGCTTCCAATCACAGCCTGACAGCCATGTCATATGTCAATAAAGCATTACAAAAATATGTAATGTATACAACTATACAAGTAGCAATTAACTGTCAATAAGACTAAACCTACTATGCATGATTATGGTAAAACTTGCCAATGAAAAGCGCCTCTAATCAAGTCATTACAGCATAACCAATGTCAAATCCATCCATGGATAACAATTACTGTTTCCTTCTTGGGGGACATACAAGTATACAACAACAAATGCAATCATCTCAGTACACAATTTAAAATCTGCTTCAACCATGAAGCCCTAAAGGGTGTGTTTTTTCTATTTTCTACCTTCATGTTTTTCTTTGAACAAATACAAATGATAAAGCTTGATAGGATCTTTTCAATAATCTAACTCTTTAACAGGAATGCATTACAATTATAATTTATCTAGAAACATGAAACGTAAAAGATTAAATTGGGAAGTAATCTATAAATATATATACATATAGATGAATGTTTGTGAATTTCGTGATACTTTTGGGTTAATTACAAATAATTAAGGGTTGTTTTATTTAGTTATGAGGGAATGAAAATACAGATTTAACAGGCTGGTTCTAAAATGCAAGGTAGGCAATTAGAACTCAAGCTAACTAGAAGGGTTAGTGGAAGCAAAACAAGCATGAACATGGTGATATGATAGTTATCAGGATAGTATGCATAAAAATACACAATCTAAAAGGGTAAGAGATTGAAATAAAGTGACTGCACTTACTCATTCTCCACCGAAAAATAATACTGTTTTTCAGGTAACATTGGCAATTGTTCAACGAAACCCATAGATATGTCATGCCAAACATGAGTAGCCAAGGGCTGTAGCAGACCAAGATACGCAGCTAAAACAAACAAACAAACAAACATACTCACTATATCCCACTAAAAAGCAGGGTTTGGGAGGGGTAGGTGTAGCGAGTCTTTCCTTTATCTTGAGAGATAGAGAGACCGCTTCCAAACAGACCCCCGGCTCGAAAGCGATAGCGATAGCAAGCAGCTAGATCTGGTTTATTATTTTAACGAATTTCACACATTTTAACGAATTCCTTAACATGTTTCTTCATACCCTTCAAATAAGACTGGCCACCCATAAGCTCATTTCGAATACAAGTGATCAAATTATATTACAGTTCATCATTTCTAAAACTAGTATGCCTTTCTACCTTAATTGATCATTGTGCTAAGTATTTCTATATAACCATATGAAGATCTTGAAAAAATTAGTAACAACCTGCTGAAGAACACATAATTGTTCCCAACTAAACTGAATTTCTTTTATAGATCAGTAGATATTATAATCTTAAATTCAGTACTAGTGGATAACCTAGATAATGCATCTGTCACCGCATTTTCTTTGCCCTCTTTGTAGGAATCTCATAATAATACCCATAAGGCCATAACAACTTGCGTAACCACTTCAGTTGAAGATAGATATTAGATCTTCTTTCACCAAATACTTCAAACAGAAAATGATTAGCTTTGATTTTATTATTTAAACTGGACAATCAGCAGATAGCCCCTTTATATTTCCAAAGCACAAGTACAGACCACAGCTCCTTTCCATATGTATATAAAAAACTAAAGATCTGCTTTTAAAAGCTATATCTTCACCACTCAACTTAATGAATTGCTTATGCCAAGCCAAATCCTTGTCATACAAAAGTACTGAGGCCATAAGAACCTTCCGTCCATCTTCCACTTCATCAAATTTGAAAAATTATTGACATGAATACAGCCAACCCTGCACATTCTCACCATATAATTAAGAGAATTCGACCTTCGCCATGCAACTAAACCGCAGCTGATTCATTTTAGTTCCAGAACTAAACTTCTCATGCGACCTTCTCGCAATAGCAAGAAATTTCTATCGTATAGTCGTATGGAATTTCTGGATGGAGAGATAATAGCTAGCTTCGATTGATTTATGAACTTCTAAAATTAAAACTCGAATAGCAGCAGCAATTGTTTGAAGATCCTAATATCTTCTATGTTTTGTATTGCCCACAGATCAAAACCGATCCATGAACATCACCTAATTTTTGATTTCTTACAAATCTGAGCCAATATCAAGACTCATATACCAATTCCAGATTCCAATTAAGTGTTGATAAAGAAATTGACCAATTAATCCAGATTCTCAAAAGAAAGAATAAGAAGTGTATATAAACAGAAGCAAAACAGATATAACAAAATTTGCAACCGTGTGACTAACTGACCTAACTACTTCTCCAGCTTAAATGAAAAGAAATCGGTTATTAGTAAATGCTTCCCGAGTGCTTTACTAATCAAATCCTAGCTTTTGTTACTCATGCATCCTCAACCAAGTCATAACAGATATTTATACATTTTGCTGATATTAATCTTACAGTAGTGCATCTTCTTCCTTTCAAAACCCTAAAACTTCATCCAACTGTACTTGCCTACTTACGTTTCTGGTTTCCCTCCTCATCTGTCTATCTGTTACTCTCAATTCTCTATCCCTAAGGTCGTCACAAATTTGACTCCAATATCAACTACCTGTAACAAAAATACTTACCACTCATTCATTCAACAACCATTATCATCATCATCATCATAATAGTCACAGTAAATAGCAGACTAACAGAACAAACGGAGAAAACACTGCAACAGATCAAAAAACTAAAATAACTTCAAATCTGTCACAAAGATCAAACGATACAGACGTCCAGAATACGAACAAAATAACAAGAATAACGTCCCACCGCTAATCGAGATTCAGGCTAGATCAATATAAAATCAGCAGTGTGTGTTTGAAGAAATGTACTTACATATGAAAACTGAATGCAGAGGGAGACGACTACCTTCGATTGAATTGAGGAAAAGCAATGTTATGCTCAGGACAACTGTGTTGAAACTGAAACTAGGGTTTTTGTTTAGGGTGAATTTGGCGACTCTCGAGATTCTTTGACGGTGTTGACAAAGTGTGCACCAACACTAGTGGCGATCAGCGGTCCAGATCGATCTACCAAATACCAGAACGTCATGGTCAAAGAATCTCCTTAACAAAATCTTGTGACGCGGGCCGGGCCGGGCCGGATTTATGCTATATTTAACTTGAGGTCTTCGGTTGTTGTTTGACGGCATCTAAATTAACCTTTTAATGGTTCAGATATTTGAATGGTTTAGCATTTAATAGTTCAGATTGTGTTTTGCGAGCAAATGTCTGAATGGTTTATACATTAGCCTCTGAATGGTTAAGCATTATACTAAGACTGAATGGTTAAAAAGTCTAATGCTGAATGATTAAGACTTCTTATCTGAATTGATCAGACATTTGACTTTGAATAGTTAAACGATATACTAGCTTTTAATGGTTCAGATCTATTAATGGTTTAACATTTAATGATTCAGACATCTTATTGGTTCAGCATTTAATCATTCAGAATTTGCCAAACAGCCCCTATAACTAGTTGTAATTTAGCCACGCGTTGCACAGGTTTCATTTATGAAAATGCTCATGTTACGCGGCAAAAGTTTAGTCATTTCTCCCATCTTTACGTGGCATGACATAAGTTGTTATCGGCTCGTCTCATCAGAAAACATAAAAACGAACGTACACAAAAAATGAAAAATAAAGATAATTGTGCTCGTCATATAGGCACTCCTGCCCACATGTTGTATGGGGGATTCTACCACGATTCTAAATATCTAAAAGCATATAAAAATACCTTAAAGCCGCTATCACTCCCACGTAAAATCCTAGAGTATGTGTAAAAAAAGTTAACGAACGAAAGTTATCATTTAAAAAAAAACAAAACTATTAGAAAAGTAAATTGGTTAAAAGATTTTACGATCTAACCCAAAAGAAATTCAAGTTTTACATCGACCAAAAACCATAAAAGCAAATAATAATACCAATTACAATAATATCAATACCGGCAAGGAAATTGTTCGCTCATAACTTGTTCAGTTAATCAAGTTACCAAATGGCACTCGTTGTAGGCTACTAAGCAAAACAAACAAATAAATAAATACTCAACATTGTATACAACTCCATTTTCAAAAAAATTTATCGGAACATTGATTAAAAACTAAAAACAAACGCACTTAAACGGTTAAAACATAAAGATTTATTGTGAGAGTGAAAGTGAAAATAAAAAAAAATTAGATGTGACCATCTTGTCCATATTCATTATATCATCCCATGGGCAATTATATAGACATGCATGTGTGGGTTTATATAACCAATTTTTGCATTTATAAACTCTGTAGTTGTGTGGTAGATTTGGAATCGAACGGCGAGATTATAGCATGTAGATCAAGGCTATATTGACCACGAAGAACTAAGGCTATATTTGACCAAAAATCAGTTCGCCTTGGTTGTTATATACCTAGTTTACTGATTTGGCCTATTATGAGTAGGATTATCCGGATTAAATGTCATGTGAAGAGTTTAATAATGAAACGTAAAAAAAAAGAAAGAGATTAAACTGAACATACTTTGTTGGTTCAGGCAACCGATGCTTGTTCATATTATAAGCAAAGCTTTCAGTAGCTTTCATAAAACACATGTTTTCTGCATATGGACAACATTTGAAAATTTCTAAATTTCTAAATTTCCAGCTTTATCTTCTTGCTATTTACTGAATGGTCTAAAAATAATATGAAGTCAACTTTGTTGGCCTAAATTTCAAGGTTTATTTTCTTGTATTGTTATTAAATGGTCTAACAACAATGCTTTCAATTAATAATATTTGTCTAAAATATGCATAACAACGGTTCAAATGAAATCAAAACAGGTAGTATAATGCACATTAAAATTTTAATCTTAGGACTTAAAAAACATACTGGAATGTGTTTAGTGTAGAGTTCAAATGGAAGCATCTTTGCACACGGACAGTCATCATCATATTCATTCAAATTCCTAACCTAGTATATTTCAACTCAGTGTAATAATTTGAAACGATCATTCTTTAGCAACCCAAAAAAAATTACTCCATTTTTATGTAAAATATTTTTATTAAGCACTTCAATACAAATAAATTAATGGGTTTAAACCCATGCTTCGCAACGGGTTCGTCATGAACTCCATAACTCTTTGAGTGATTAGTTTAGCACTTTAGCCTCAAAAAAGTTTGAATTTAGCATGATATTAAAGATTTGAATAGTGTTGTAATCTCCTGGAAGTATTTTAATGTTGTTATGTAGTGTTTATATGTCCTTTTAAAATCAGAGTGTTTGACTGCAAAACTTAAAGTGTTTCAAAAATCTTCATAGAACCTAAAGTTGAAACCTACAAATTGAAACATGTGCTAGTGACTCCTAAAATTTATACCTAAGGATGACAAACATACTTATATTAATAAATAAAATCTTAATATATTCTTTATTCAATCGAATTCAAAATCTGTATATTCAAAACTAATGCTTTCATTGAAGATTTCTTCATCAAAATCTTAGTGATTGTAAAATTAGCAAAATCATTTGCAAACCCATTATGCTAACGCCAAAGCTAAGTTATAACAGAAACTCCATCATTAGCGGTTCAAGACTAAACCCAAAACCAAATCAAGATTACTTAAGCCAGGGAAGAATGGAACCACCATTATGAAACACGATCATAGTTTTACTTCAATGAACATCTCTAAATTGTCACCAAATATTGATGCTCATGTTCGCTCCTAAATCATTCTGTGTGGTTGATGACAAAAACAAACATATTGTGAAAGGTTTGTGAACTAACTCACCATAACTCCAACATAAGTGGAGATGGCAATATATAGATGAGAAAGTTACATGATCATACACTAAGAATTAAACAAGTACAATTAAGGACATAAACTATTTGAAATAATAAGTTGATATCTTGACAGTCCCCTCAAGCGAACAGTGGAGGACCGAGGCGAAGCATGTTGCGAAAAAATTCAAACTGTGGTCGAGGCAGACTTTTAGTAAAGATGTCAGCCACCTGAAGCTTGGATGGAATAAATTTTGTATGAAGTTTTCTAGCGGCAACTAGTTCTTGAATGAATAGTCCAATTCAATATGCTTCACCCGCTTCTGAGAAATTGAGTTTTGTGTGAGAAACAGAGCACTTCGGTTGTCACATAATAGAGTGGGTCGAACATTTGGTAATGCATGAAGTTCAGTAAGGAGATGGGTTATCCATATAAGTTCAGCAGCGGTGTTAGCCATAGCCCTATACTCATATTCACAGCTAGAGCGAGAGACGGTGGGTTGCTTTTTAGCATTCCAGGATACGAGATTCCCCCTAGGAATATGGAGAACCCGTATGTAGAACACCGAGTTTCAAGGCATCGTGACCAATCAGCATCAGAAAAATCAAGGAGAGAGGTGTTTAAAGGTATGGAGAAGGTTAGACCAAAAGTCAAGGTTCCTGTAACACCCGTATTTTTTTTAGTAATAAGAGAATAAAAGGACAAAATAAAAGAAAAGAATGGGATGAAGGTTGTAACACCCCGAAAAGTCAAAACGAGTCATTAAGGATAAGTGGGCCTAACTAATGGAGAATTAATAAAAGAAGGAAAAAGGGTTATGGGCTAAGTGGGGTTCATGGGCAAGATTAAGGCCCATAATCAGCCCTTAACCTGCCCAAATGCAGCCACCATCCTCCCATTTCAGCCCTAGCAACAAAATTTCGTAGAGAG
>BJCO01382508.1:0-10465 GCA_018326465.1 Flaveria floridana | reverse complement strand
TACATTTGGCTCCTTGGCTACGGAGGCTATTCGTTTCTTGACCAGGGTCCAGCGGGTTATTCATAGCAATGTCTCGACTCCACAGGGGCAAGGATATATGTTTAGTAGATTAGGGTTCGCAATTCAGAAAGGGGTGGCGGCGCAGCTTGTTGCCCGCTTACCTGCTATCATGATGTAATATTTCAAGGTTTTTAATCATCTTAATTTAGTTTTATTAATTACTTAAAAAAACGTGACAAGTAAAGTTATCGCTTGAATTCAAATTTGACTAGTAATCAACTTCTCACGCGACAAGTAAAGTTTCCACATGAATAGTTTTGAAAGTTATCGCGTCTGTTCATGTTCATAGAACTTTTCACACGCGAAAAGTATGTTGTAATTTAAATTTTCAATCTGTCAATTTTAGAGTGTTTTAACCAATCAAACATGTTCCATAGGTGTCGATTAATTCATTATTAAGGTTTATTATGATTAATTTATTCAATTTAACGTGTATTAGTCCTTTAAGAATCCGTCAAGTCTAAAACACATTCAAATCGAAGTCATTAATATCAATATACCTTAACAAGTAGTTAGTCATCAATGGATGACCACAATGAACAATGCTTTCAAGTTTGACAGAGTTTCAACACTTAGAATTTTTTGAGAGTGAAATTTCAAAGGTTTTCTGTGAATACTTAGGTTTTTGCACAGCTGTGCATTATATAGTACTCTGACTTCTCGCACGAGAAGTCGGAGTTCTCGCATCTTGAACCTTTCGCATGAATTGAATCTTTCGCGTGAAAAGTTGCATTTTCTTTGAAAATTTTAACTATTTAAATTTTCAATTTTAATCATCTTATTGAGCCGTTTTACTTGTTATGAAAATGATTATGTTTAACTAAGTGCTTACAATTATTCAAACACCCTTTATTTTGAACATTTTCTAAAACTAAAACTAAAACTAAAACAAGTAAACAAAATACACTTTTAACAAAAAAGAATTTGATGCAATAAACTATTCTAATAACTTAAAAGTTTTTTATAAATTTTCACGTATAGAATCATATTTCTTAGAGATTGGTCATTAATATCATCAAGTTTTGTTATAAATAAGACTGGTTATGTTGATTGTCAATATAGTGTATCCTCATTAAACTTAGACTTCAAGTTTTACTTAAAACATAAGCTGTGATATTTATCATGCTTTGGTTAAGTTACATGAACTTAGTGGATTTCACAATCAAAATACTTGTAAAACCCTTATCCAGCTTCAAGACACTTTTGAGATTTCAAGTCACCCTAATTTGACTTATGATCAGCTTTCTCAGAATCTATTATTGTCTTAGATAATATCTATTTGAGAATAACTAGCACGAGAAATGTTTCTGATCAAACAATATTAAAAAGTTGTAGGACTTATTAATTGTCAACCAGACTTATGTTTTGCCCTCGTAATATGTTTAGGACTTATAAGTGAAGTCGGACTTACATGCCCCATCTTTTAATTTTGCCTTCTGTGTCATAACATATTCTCAAAGAAGAAAATATTATCATATAGTATGTTGTCTATGACATATGTTTTATTATTGTGCACATTGGCTTCTTTTACTCCTATATGGCCTTTTTGGCTTCTTTTTGCTCCTTTTGTTTATTTTTCTTTTATATTTTTGTTTCGCTTTTGTATATAATTTTATCTTTTGATGTGTGTGTGTGTGTGTATATATATATATATATATATATATATATATATATATATATATATATATATATATGTTATCTGAATTAAGCTGAGTCAGAATGTAACTGGCTTGAGTATGACTAGACTGTAACTCTTAGTCAGCTTTAGCATGGAGTCAGTGTTATCACAAAACCTTGATGCGTTACCCACTTCAGTCTTAAATATTTAGTTTCAGTGTATCACAGAACATAGTGCTTTTCATTCTTGATCGTCAAGCCTATCAACAAATCAAACATAATCCAAGTCAGTTTCTTATATGCCTTAGAATGTAACGGTTCAAATCGAGAAATGTACTATCATTTCCTATATACACTTGAAAATATAATTTTCTCGATCTTTGTAAAAACAAAATCTTTTTGTACTTTTCTTCAGATGATTTACTCCCCTATAGGCAAAATATTTTTCAACGTATTTTTAAATTTTCTCCCCCTAAAATTGTGATTATCTAGAAAGAAAATAACAATTTTAGCTAAAAACAAAGAAAAATATTTTGGTAAAGGGTAAAAGAATAAGTGTTAACCAAAGTTAATCATTCCCAAAGATTGAACTAAAAAGTTAAATCTAAAATGATCAAACGCCTTAGTAAACAAATCAGCTATTTTAACACCTGAGGAAACAGATTCCAAATGGATAAGCCTTCGTTCAAAACAATCACGGATAAAATGAATTTAGATGTCGGTGTTTTTTGCTTTGAATGTTGAATCAGATTCTTCACAATGTTTAAGACTACTGTATTATCACACAAAATTTTAGTGTCAGAAATGTTAAGGTCGTAATCAAGAAGTTGTTATTGAATCCAAACAATTTATGAACAACGACTTGAAGCATCCACATATTCAGCTTCTGCAGTTGAAATGGACACCGTCTGCTACTTTTTTCACTGTCATGAAATCAACCTTTAAGAAATTGACATCCACCAGTAGTTGATTTTCTATCCAAGTTACAGCCTGTATAATCACTATCAGTGTAAGCAAATAAATTAAAATCGTAATTTTTAGGATACCAAAGGCTGAGTGTTGGTTGACCCTTGAGATATTTAAAAATTCACTTTATAGCTTTCATGTTAGATTCCTTTGGATTCATCTGATAAAATGCACACTAACAAACAGGATACATGATGTCTGGTTTGCTTGCAGGAAGATACATCAGAGATCCAATCATTGATCGATATAGATGTTGATTAACGTCTTCTCCTGTAAGATCTGGAGTCAAAGTAAGATGAGAAGACATAGGAGTAGGATACTATGAACATACTTTTCTTGATATATGAGTATACCCTTATCTTCTTGTTTAACTTGTATGCCGAAGAAAAATGACATTACTCCAAGAGAGCTCATCTCAACTTTCTTCTTTATCACTGCTTCAAATTCCTTGCATAAATTATCATTCATAGATCCAAAGATAATATTGTTGACATAAACTTGAATAAGAATAAGATCATCACTAGTATTTCTTAAGAATAAAGTTTGATCAATAGCATCTCTTGGGTAACGATTTGCAAGAAAATGTTCTGCTAGAGTAGCATACCAAGCATGAGGTGCTTGATGTAAGCCATAAAGTGCTTTGTCTAACTTGTAAACATATTTAGAATGATCTGGATCTTCAAAACCTAGTGGTTGACAAACATAGGTTTCTTCTTTCATTTCACAGTACAAAAATGTAGTTTTGACGTCCATTTGATAGACTGTGAAGTTCTTGTATGAAGCATAAGCCAGAAAAGTTCGTATAGCTTCTAGTCTTGCAATAGGAGCATATACTTCTTCATATCAAGTCCTTCAATTTGATAGAATCCTTGAACAATAAGTCTAGCCTTCTTGAAAACAATCACATCCTTTTTCATCTGTTTTTTTCTTGAATATTCATTTTGTTCCAATCAGTATCTTACCCTTTGGTAGTTCACACAGATGCCATACATTTAGCTTCTTGAATTGCATCATCTCGTCTTTCATTGCCTCTATGCAACTATTTTCTTTCAGTACAATTTCAACATTCGGCATATTTAAGAAATGAAACATGAATACAAGCATGTATTTATTGCACCAGATCTGCTTCGAGTTTGAAATCCCTGTGATAATGGACCAATGATTGCTTAGGTTGGATGATCTTTATGAATTCTCAGCCGAGGAATAGCATCTTCAGAAATAACTTCGTCTAGATTGGACATATGTCCCACTGGTTCTTCGACAATGTTTCCTCCTTCTGGTTGATAAACGATGTCTTCCTCTTGATGATTATCATTATCATTAGATAAATCATCAAAGGAAACTTGAATGGTATCAATTGGATCAACTTGAGTAGAAGAAGTACTCTGATCAGAAACTTGTGGAGCTTGCTCAACTATTGGTTCAGATTCAAACATGTCAGGTTTAAAACCAGAGGAGCAGCTGAACTTGTTGATGAAGAAGGTATATCTGAATATATTCCTTTTTCTTGAGAAATAATAGATCCAATATTATCAGAAAAGATATCCTGAATTGAGGATGTCAAAGGTTGAGTGGTTGTGGAAACAACAGACGAACGATTAAATCTTTCAAATAATGAAGCATAATCATATACCCATGAAGGTGCAGAACCTGTATCTGTTTTGTTAGATTCATGCCAATCAATATCAAATGACTCAATTATTTGTTTAGATCTTTCATTATAAGCCCGATATGCTACCTTGTTGGTTGAATATCCAACAAAATAACATTCATCAGCTTTTTTATCAAATTTTGACTTTGAATCAGTTGTGTTTAACAAAGTACAACAACATCCAAAAGTTTTGAAATATTTGACTTTAGGTTTATATTTGAAAATTATTTCATAAGGATTCATATTTTGTTATTTATTGATTAACATACGATTCTTAACATAACATGAAGTGTTAACAGCCTCAGCCTAAAAGAATGATGGTAATTTGGTTGCTGATAACATTGTTCTGGCAGCTTCAGTTAGAGTTTTGTTTTGTCTTTCACCAACTCCATTTTGTTATGGAGTTCCTGCAGAACTGAATTGTCTAGCTATCCCCTTTGAATCATAAAACTTATTCAATGTGTGATTGCTAAACTTGGTTCTATTATCACTTCAAATGCACTTGATTGGTTTGTCAATCTGATTCTCCACTGGTGTCATGAATTTTATCAGCAAATTAGATGTCTCATCTTTGGTTGATAAGAATAAAACCTATGTAAATCTAAAGAAATCATCAGTAATGACTAAACAATATGCACAACATCCTAAAATCATAACACTAACTGGACCAAATAAATCTGTGTAACAGTTGAAGTAGAGTCAATTTTTATATGAGCAACAAGTTTATAAGGAAGTTTATGTTTTTTGCCTTATGAACATGATAGACAATGTTCAGTTAATTGAAATTCTTTCAAAGGTAGGCCTACAACATGATTTACTCTAACCAACTTGTTCATATTCTTAACATTTACATGACCAAGACGACAATGCCATAACAATGAATCGCTTTCTAAGGCTTTAGACAATAAACAAGATGCAGTTACAAACAACTGAGATCCATTCATATCAAGTAAGTACCTATCTTTATCTCTCGGAGATCTCAATAAGATCCATACATCAGGAGTTACACATCCCGTTTTTAGAATGACATATTCTTTATCAGTGAAATATGTTGAATATTGTTTATCACAAATATGAGAGACACTTAACAAGTTATGTTTTAGTTCCTTCACAAAATTGACATCTTCAAAGCTTAACACACCATTTATCACTATACCTTTCTTTGTAATCATACCACCTTTGTCTCCAACAAACATAAAATATCCTCCATTGTTTGATGTTGTTTAACAGGGATATATTATCAGTCATGTGCCTTGAACATTCAATGTCAATATGCCAAACACTATTGATGCTGGGTTTTAGATGTTCCTGCACAAATGAATGATTTGTTAATTTTTAGGAACCCAAGCCATGGTTGACTTGAGTACATGATTTTCATCCAAACATGATACAGTCTTCAATATCATATCTCTTTTATCATTGAAGATATAATCTTCAACAATATCAGGTTCTAGTTGAGTTGTTTTAATTTTACATTTCTCAATTGGTTTAATCAGATTTATAACCAATTTCTTGAAAGTAGTTTGTGTAGAAGATGACTTATCAGGATTGACATGTAAAGATTTCTTGTTTGTGTTTTTGTTTTGCCAATCAGTGTTTGTTTGAACATTTATTTTATTAGTAAAAGAGTAAATGATTCAAATTTATTTTAAATTTGGCATTAAGAAAGAATTGTCTTCTATTATTTGCAATGGAATTGTGAAATCTATGATGGCAATTTCTAGCCATGTGATTTGGCTTTCCATATACATAACAACATTTATTATGATACACATTTTGCTCTCGAGTTGGTTTCTCAGAATGTTGAATAACTTCCACAATTATCATAGAAACTAGCTTTAGTAATGTCCTTGGCCTATAGATTCTTTAACAGTCTCTCATTTTCCTTTTTCACTGTGAACTTTTCTATTAGAATGACTCTCTTCTGAGGCTAACGAGCCTTTTAGTTTAGCCTTATCCTTGTGAACGGAATGTACTGGAGTAGGACCAGTTTCTTTTGTACCTGATCTACACACATCTTATTTCACTAAGTTAGCAATAATAGGAGATTTATTTTTAAAGAAACTTGCATTTATTTTTTTTAAATAATCTTCTTTATCAATGTTATCTTTTGAAACAAATCTGTTTTTGAAATCAATTTTCAAGTCAGATACAGATGTTGTGACTCATTTTCTTTCATTTGTCTTAAAATCTATTTTGGATTTCAGATTCCTTTCTTTGTTAGACAGTTTTGAACAATCATTTGTGGTACTAGAAACTTCTGAACTTTTATTGATCATTGATGATGAATTACAAGATGATTTTTTATTACAAGATTTATTTTCCTGAAAAACTAATTCATCATCACTCTCCAATTCTTCAACCAACCCGTCCATCTTCACACTTTCTACAAAAGAATTATCATGATGAACTTTAACTTTAGTTTTTATGATAGGTTCAACAGTCAGTGAACCATTGACTAAAGGTGTTAAGTTAGACTTTTGTTAAAAACATAATCCATAGGTCTCAAATGTTAATTGATGAAGGCAAATAAGTATAGTCATGGTTAATTGGTGGTGCAATGTAAAAATAACCTACTCCACCTTTACCGCCATTAATTTTTAGTGTAATTTGAGACTCGATTATACCTTCAATCATGTTTGAAGATAACTCAAATTTTTCAACAATCAAATTTGCTGACAAGAGTTCACTGTTTAGTTTATTAATTGTAAAGATAGTTCATTGTTACGAGTTGTCAAATCATTTATGTTATAATCTTTATAGATCCAATTTTGACTGATAAATCGATTTCTTTAAGCCATCTATCTTTTCTTTATAAATTTTCTCAATATTTTTATATTTATGAGCTTGACATTGAAGTTTCTTAACGTCTAAGATTAAGCTATCGTTGTGAACTCTGTATTTTTGTACCTTTTCAATATAATCACTTGAACAAAGATTAGTATATACCTTATCAGTCTTAGCTTTCTACTTTGTCTCTTCATGGACAAGATTCACCATCAAGGCCTTCCCCATAATCTTTTCTGCTTTAGATACGGGAGTGATCTTAACAGCACCACAACATTTATTTGGTTTGCACAATCAGAAACTAGAGTTTCCTCAACAACATGATCTTTCTTCTCTATTTGAGCTGAAGTTAACTCAATATCTTTTCCCTCAGTTTCAGCCAACTTGAGACACCAAAGCTTTGTTTTTGGATGAACTTGCTAGATCATTCATTGTTTCAATCTCCACTGTTATCATTTTCTTTCCATGATCATTCTGGTTTTATCTGGGTTCAGTGCATTCTCTGGAAAAGTGGCCAGGTTTGTTAAAGTTATAGCATCTCAAGCCAGACGCTTATCAAACCATATCTTGCTGGAGTTGTTCATACCAAACACCTTCCTGCCAGTTCTCCTTGTAAAATTCTTTGCTCTGTACACCACCATATCCATTTGGTATTTTATATCATTCTCTTCTATATCATCAGGATTAAGTTGTTACAAGTCAGCAACCAAGATGTTGGGTGCACTGAGTCTTCCAGAAGAAAATGCTTCATAGCTGTTCATGAAGGTGGTGAATAGAGCCAGCTACTCTTCAGCTATTTGAATGGTTTGCTTGTTGGGTTGAGAATTAACAACAAAGGCTTGTCATATTGGTTGAGAAGCTTGAATTTATGGGTAGGTTTGAGGTTGTGGTTAGATTTGAGCTTGGATTTAAGGATTTTGATGAGAAGTTTGTTCATAAGGCAAGGAATGGAGCAAGGTTTAATATTTGATAATTGGATGAGCAGAGGTTACTGACTATTGTTGTTGACACAACTGAGAGTAACTAACATAGTAGTTTCGATTACTAGCCATTTTGTTATACAATGTCGATGCCTCAGCTCCCATTGTGTTGATATAATTAGCAGCCCTTTATTATCATCCATATCATAGGATTTGATGGTTGAGATAAGATCACTGAAAGACAAGGTAAACAGATCCTTAGTTCTCTTGATGGTAGTGCATTTATTGTTCCAGCTATATGGCAGAGAATTTAACAGCTTTTGTTTACTACTATATTCTCCAAATAATTCCTGCACTTATCATTTTTGTGATCAGCTTCACAAACCTAGACATCTGAGCTTCTAAAGTTTCACCAAGAATGTGATTAAACATATTGAACTCTTAGTTAAGCATATCCTCCTGCCTCTCTCTCATGTCCTTACTTCCCATGATTTGTTCCTCTATAGCATCCCATAGATCCTTAGCCTTAGTATAATCTTTAACTTCTATGCAATCTCAGTAGTAAGTGCCATGGTGATGGAAGCATATGCCTTATTATCAAGCTCCATCCTATTGAAATCCTCCTCAGCCCATAAATGTTAAATTTTAGGAGCTGATGGCGTGCTGATAATTTAGTGCTTAATTAACTTAAACGCTTGATTTTACATCATGATTATGGTGAAATGAGTTTAAGTTGTTTGTGTTTTGAATTATAGGTGTTTGTAGCTAAAGGATGCTTATGTTGGATTTAAAAAAGCAAAACACATAACTACAAGGATTGAAGATGTAAATATCAATATTTACAAGAAAAGGCATAGATTTAGGTATACCGGCATATCGTACGCCGATTATGGGCGTATAGTGACTGGGCTTGAGAATTAAATTCTTTGTTGATGTGATTTCAACAAGGAACGAATACGATGATTGAGTTAATGATTAAATAGCGGAAATACAAAATCAAAGAACAATAAATGCTGAAAATATACTCATAAATGCTTTGTGTATTGATTGGTGAACAAACAAGTTATAGATGGTGCTAGGGTTTTCCCAACAATGATATGACAACCTCAGAACCTTGTAACTTCAGTACTAGGTATCTTACAATTGAAAAACTTACATATAATGGATATTCTATTCTATTTAAAGGCTGACATAAATCCTGTACAAAAACACTAAACTACCATGATAAATACATCAAAATACTAGTCTAAGTACAAAAGCCTTCATTAGCATTTGTGGTTGAACATCCACATTAACTAATACGGATGCCTTGGGCTTCATCAGCATTTCGTGATTGTCTTCAGCATTAAGTGTTTGGTCATCAGCAATGACAAATGCGGATAAACAAACACTTGTCTGCATTTCTCTTGTGTATCCACATTGGTTAATGCGGAAGAACAAATGCTCATCCGTATTTGTTCTGTCTGTCCGCATTTGTACATGCGGAAGAACAAATACTTGTCAGCATTTGTTCTTTGGTCATCCGCATATACAAATGCTGATAGCCAACCCTTAGTCTTCTGAACTTCACCCGCATTTCTTCTTGGACTTGTGGGATTTTGCCAACAGAACAACCATCAACCACTACTTGAATTCGCATATATGATCCTTTCAGGGTCCAACATATAATGCGTCGGGTGGCGCATGGACGGCGTATTTGTGGGCGTATTTGGACAAAATAGTAGAAAGATGGGCATATAGAGGCTGATATGGGTGTTTGATACGCCCATGGTGGGCATATGATACTCCGGTCCCCAACAAATTCCGTATTTTATGGTTCTTCAAGTGTATTTAAGCTACATCAAACCCAAGTCAAAGGACATCTTACCCTACACAAAATCTAGCAAATTCAAGGAGATTTTAGGTGCTTTCAAGCTTCCTAACATCCTCCATATCATCATTGATCATCATTAGAAGAAAGATTGAAGATTTATTGAAGATGATGTGTGGCTAGGTTCTTTTGATTGCTTTCGGGAGTACAGTTCTTGTAAAGGGAGAAGATTGGTATGTTTCATTAGGTTTTTGTAATGAACATTGAATTATTGAATGAAACATTATGTTTTGGTTGATTTAAACAATTTTCTTATAAATAAAATTGTTTGTTTGATTATTATTTGTTGGACCAAAAGAACCAATGAGCCAGATTCGAAAAACCTATAAGTCCCACAAGACATCACAACAACTGCTGAAAGCTTCATCAGCAGTTTGACAAAGACTGAAGACTTCAACAGCTGAAGATCAAAGAACTGAAGATCAATAGCTGAAGACCTCAAGTACTGAAGACACAAGTACTGAAGTCTGAAGTACTGAAGATACAAGTACTGAAGACTTCAAGTACTAAAGACTCAAGTACTGAAGATCAACAGCTGAAGACTAAAGTACTGAAGATCAACAGCTGATACACAAAGACTGAAGACAAAGACTG
>BJCO01382507.1:0-11293 GCA_018326465.1 Flaveria floridana | reverse complement strand
AACAAATCACAAGCAAGCAGAATTCACACAGAAATAGGGGATGACTCTCCCTGTTAAAAGCAGATGCTGGTACCCCTAACCCAGCCAAGCAGTCTAAACGAGAAGATAAAATAAACAAGAGTAAAAGCAAATATGGGAAGGCGAGATGAAAAGATCTCACCAAAAGTACACCCAGGTTAAGGTTCTTCGATTAGGCCCCGATGACCAGTTTGTGGAGGCTGCTGCTGTGGGGGGGGGGTCGATGGATTGGGCGTTGCTGGTGGCTGTGATGGTTGTGGTAGGTGGGTGCGGTAGGATGGGGGGTGGCTGGTGCGGGTAGGGCGGTGGGGCAGTGTGAGGGTGGTGGATGCTAGCTGGGGTGTTCGGGTAGGCGTTGGATGGGTGGTCGGCTGTGGGTAGATGTCGAGTAGGCGAAGGTGGGGCTAGGCGGTGGTGACTAGGCGAAGGTGGGGCTAGGCGAAGGTGGGGCGTGGGGCTAGGCGGTGGTGACTAGGCGAAGGTGGGGCTAGGCGAAGGTGGGGCTAGGCGTAGATGGAGCTTCCGGCGAAGGTGGGGCTAGGTGGGGCTAGGCGAAGGTGGAGCTAGGCGGTGGTGAGTGGAACTTGTGTTTGGCCGGAGATGAAGCTTCCGGCGGTGAGGAGGTCGGCGGTGAGGGCGGTGGGTCTTTGGGGTGGGTTACTTACCTGGGCGAGAGAGACGGTCGCCGGTCGGTGTGTTCCGCGGTCGTTGGGGTTTGGTCCGCGGTTGGTGTGGTCGCCGGTGGAGGTCGCCGGCGAGGTGTGAGTCGGCGGAGGTCGCCGGTGAAGCTTTGTTGAACGTTGGAAGAGAGAGAGAGAGAGCACGTTGGAGGAGAGAGAGAGCAAGCTTTTGAAGACCCAAATGTCAAAAAAAAAATTAAGTATATATCATAAAACAAGTACAAGGGCCTTATGTGACTCTCACGGTTTTCTACCCAAACTTAGTTATGCGCTGAACGAGCCCTTATATATGTGTGTCTGGAGGCTTTTGGTGATCCATTCACAAGAATTATCTAATTGATAGTAAGGTATCAGAGAAGTTGACTCTTTATACCACCCTAAAAGCAAGCTGAAAAACCTTAGTATACTGTCAACCACCATTGTGAAAACCATAGCCCCTTTTAACCAGCATTTTCTATATATATATATCACATTAGACCAAAAGAAGGTAAAGGGTACATGTTAGTTGTTACACTTTCTAGAGCGGCAAATAATCGATATCTATAGCACCATTAAATACAATTTCAGACCACATTCAAGCGACTCCTTGAGTATACTAACTTTTAGGTATCATTACTGAAAGAAGCACATTTAGAGCATCCACAATGGAAAGCTTCAAAAACGTCACCACGTCACCTCTAATCAAGCTTTACCCCTCTCACAGCCAAAAAAACGCCTCCAAAAACTCCCTAAAAACAATCTCCTCTCCTCCTTTCTTTATCCCCTTATCACATGATTCATTTTGGCATTATTAAGCAAAAACGCCCTCTCATCAGTCTCTCGTACACATCAGCCACATCTCCTCCACATCAGCCACATCTCCTCCACATGAGCTTAAAAACGTCCCAAAAACATGCATCAGAAATGCTCTTAATGTATATCCCTCCACTTCAATGTCTTCCCCAAGAGCTAATTAAGGATAATATCTTAGCTTCTGTTCCTACTTCCTACAAACTTAATTGAATCTCTTGAATTTCTTATAGGCCAACTAAATAATAAACAAACTTATGATACAAAATAGAATGTATACTTATGGTATTCAATGCCTAGTTGATAACATATCTACTAAACTTTTGTATGATCTATTCTCAGAATCTATATGTAGTCTACAATGCTAATTGAAAGATGTAGTCTGTATTGTAATTAAAATATATGCAAAATCTCCAATCTACTTCCTTGGAATCTAAATTCTATCTTCACAAATTTCATGTTCAGATCTTGCTAGCTTCCTATCATAACCTCTAAAGTATCATCTGTCTGAAGCAAGATATAATTTACCTAACCTCATTAGTTAGTAAGGTATTAATGGAGCGTGTGAGTGATCTGGTAACAGGTTCTCATATAAACCAGAAAATCTTAATTCTCTCTCATTTTATCTTCAATTCACTATTGAATTCGACAGCTATTCACTTATTGATTCTCCATGTTCCTGGTGTTGGAAAATTTGATCAAGTAACATACAATAACATGCTTCTTTGCGACCAAATTACAAGATCACGACACTTATATTAATAATGAAGGACCACACGTTATAAAAACACCTTTACCTTTTATTTACATTATACAAAACTATATCATCGAGTCTTCTAATCATACTATAATTCTAACATCTTAATCAATCAAAACAAATCAACTGAATGTTCTAGCTAATTATTTTTCTTAATATGTTTTTCTCAAACACTAATCCTCACAGTTGACTTTTTAACTTAACATGTATAGTTGTATACAAATCCAAGATTATAGTCTTCAAATGCATCTTTAGCTTCTGTTTATTAATTCTAACATCTTAATCAATCAAAACAAATCAACTAAATGTTCTAGCTAATTATTTTTCTTAATATGTTTTTCTCAAACACTAATCCTCACATTTGACTTTTTAACTTAACATGTATAGTTGTATACAAATCCAAGATTATAGTCTTCAAATGCATCTTTAGCTTCTGTTTATTAATTCTAACATCTTAATCAATCAAAACAAATCAACTAAATGTTCTAGCTAATTATTTTTCTTAATATGTTTTTCTCAAACACTAATCCTCACATTTGACTTTTTAACTTAACATGTATAGTTGTATACAAATCCAAGATTATAGTCTTCAAATGCATCTTTAGCTTCTGTTTATTAATTCTAACATCTTAATCAATCAAAACAAATCAACTAAATGTTCTAGCTAATTATTTTTCTTAATATGTTTTTCTCAAACACTAATCCTCACATTTGACTTTTTAACTTAACATGTATAGTTGTATACAAATCCAAGATTATAGTCTTCAAATGCATCTTTAGCTTCTGTTTATTAAATCAATGCATTTAAAACTACCTCAAAGCGAGCTTTTTTGAGACGAGATGCTAACTGATATTGATTTTCTAGTCCTAGCTCACTCAAGAACAACATAAGAAGAAAAAACATTACTATGAGAGATCCTTTGAGTAAGGTTTCAACTTAAAGCTTTAAAGATCATAAGTTCAAACCATCAACTCATTCCATTTGACTAGAAGGTCAAGTGTGCATCTTTAGCTAATTGTTGAAAATACTTTAACATCAGCTTAGTTAGGGGTAATATGTAATAGTTATGTACTAATGTCAATCAAAAGTTTTCTTGCTTCTAGGGTTTTTAGTTTCCGCTTTGTTTTAGGTGGCGGTTTTGTCATTTCCGAATTGATTTAGTGTTGGTTCTTGAAGGTAGTATGTGAGTTTCTACCATTTTCTAAGAACATTATAAACATTTATATATGAACAAAAATTAAATACAAAATAAAACAAATATAATTATAAAAAAATGATATGAGAAAAGTAATATAAATTTGTAATATTAATTTGACAAATGTTTTATATTTGACAAGAAAATATGTCGACAAATTATTGAGTAGGGTGTCAAGATCATCTGAAAACCTATTATAGATATATTTATTATATAGAACATATCATCGACTAAACCCTAGAGATCTTCTGTCTTGTCTAAAATGTAAGTATGTAACTATCAAGTTCATCTTTTATCTGTTAGTATGATCAAGAACTTTGATCACATCATACCACCTCCTTTAAAAGTTATAACTAAAGTCTAAAACCATTATAACAATGACTTTCTTTTTATTATTTTCACCTTAAAATTTCCACCAATCAGAAGGCATCCGTACGTGCATGGATCTAACCTACGTGGCAATATGGTATTATGGTCAATGGTCTGGTGCTCGAAGTCTGAAAGACTCGGGTCGGCCCAACCCGGCAACTCAAACAAATTTCGGGTTCAGTGAAACATAATCCCATTGGCCCATTATATTATTATTAAAAAAAAGAAAAGCTTTATACTTAAGGAATCTGTCAGTATTTTAATTAATATAAGTGGATTGATCTTGAATTATGAAGAATAAAGTGGATGGGCTAACAGGTAGCACTTGACAACTGTCTTCCCTATCAAACATGCTACAATCATAGGAAACCAGATTTTGAATATAATCCAAAAACCCTAAAAAAACAAATATATATGCTACATCTATGTTACTTGCAGTTTATAAGTTTATATAATGCTACATCTATGTTTGGGGTCTCGTTATAGTTTATCTATATCTCAGCCTCCCCAAACCCTACCAATAATTATCTACTATAGATGGGATTTTATCGGGTATGATTGTTGGTTGTTGGTAAACAACAGATCAGAGTGTGCAACAAATAATGTATGAACTTAACATCCTAATTCAATTAGGATACTCTATATATACCCATATATGCACGATAAACCCTCAATAAATGACCAATTTACTAGGAGTGTAGGTGTATTTAGCAAAAATAACGAGATTGGTACAACACAACCCGGATAATTTGCATATTAATTAGCAATATGCACGGTAATCTATGCATGGTTTCAACAAAATAAATATCAAAATTGTCAATTAGAATATTTATATTAAATCTCAAGAATATCATTCTTGGCAAGCATAATAACTGATTATATTAAATTAAGCATTCTAAAACAGTAAGTTTGTTGGTCAAAAATGAGATCTTTTAAGTTATGATCATTCTAATTAATGATATAAACGGTAAATCCCAACTTCTTGAAAGAAACAAATTGACCTGAGTTGACTAAAATGGAGTCAAAGAAAAGAACTTTATTGTTTCATTTTTTGCAAAAGAAGTAGATTTTACCCAAAAATGACATTATAATTTGTTATAGTGTTACCAAAGCCCTAAAGAGTTCCATTTCTAGATGCAAATGTTTGGTCTACTTCCATTAATAAATGCATATAAAGATGCATATATGTGAGTGTTTATGTGTTTAACATGTGCATATATATGTTTGTATATGTTGTGCAAAAGTATCTTAAGAAATGAAAGATTTTGATAGAGATTTACCAGATACAGAAATGGAGAAGAAGGCCATTGATGTAACTCTCAGTTCTTTGATTTCTCTTTATACTGATCTCCTCCACCACTGTAGCCAAGATGGTAACCGCCTGTCGTCGGAAAATGATTGACGGTAGCATTCGGAACGATGAAAAACGGAAGATTAGCCGACGATGATCCGTCTATAGAAGATGATTGGAACCTCTGGAGGTGGTGATGATGACCCAACAGAGGTGACTGTAAATTGGACTGAAGGGTCCCCCTAGTGAAACCACCCGGAGCAACAACACCACCACCACTGACAGATGCCGGTGGTGGTGATGGTATTAAGAAGTTTATATTCTGACGCTCTCCACCCCCGGTGCCACCTGTTGGTTGCACCGCTGGTAGAAAGCTGTCAAATGAGAAATGATGGAGGTTATCTCCATTTGTGATGTTGAATTGTGGTATTTGGAATAACTGTTGTGAAGATTGTTGAGGGCGGTTGAAGAAGTACTCCATAGGTGACCTCACTGTGGTGGCGTTAATCCCGCCGGTGAGAAGATCCGTAAACGATGAGTTTTCGGGTATGCTATTGACCTGATTCAAAACATTAACTCGAGTCGAATCGATTTCCTTCTCCTTCTCTTTATCCTTCTTCAAAACCGAAATTTCTCTAGCTCGTTCTCGAGCTTTGGTTCGAGTCTCCGATCGGGACAACGAGAGACCCGACCCCTTACTCGTCTCAGATGTACTACTACACGAAGGTGATTTCGCCTGTGTAAAGTTAATATAATTATTATTATTATTATTACACTGCAGTTGATACATCCGATCTCCTAAATCATTACCATCCCCTACAAACTTTTTCTCATTACTCACCTGAAGGTGGATCCGGTGGTCGGAGAATGCTCCGACCACCGGAATATCCAGCGACGGAAGCTCGTCGATGGAGCTGGATGCTGCTTTCAGCAACCACTCCACCGCCTTGCTCGGCTGGTCAAACCCTAACCGATCTTGCAGATCGTAAAACTGGATCGCCGTGCCGACTGACAGCCGTACACGGCGGTCCCTGAGTCCTTTCGACGTCAAAACCTTACTATGTCTATCCTTCCCACCAGAAGCCCTAGAAACCCTAACAATTCGAGACGACGGCCATCCGCATAGGCGCGTAACGCCACCACCAGCACCACCAGCACCACCAGTAGCACCACCACCACCACCGGTATCGTCTACACGGTTATGAAGATCTGAATTGCCTCTACTAGTAGCTAACTTTTGAGGATTTGAAGAACTATTATTATTATTATCTGTGGTGGTGGTGCTACCATTAGAAGAAACCCTTTGGAATTTACACACTTGTCTTTGAATTTCATCCACCTCCATAACAGACTTTCATACCTTGTTTCAACAAACAAAAAAAATCAAATCAAATCAAACGAAATCAAACACACACACAAACACACACAAAATTAAAACACACACCCCAAATATCTTATCTAGAGAGAGAAAGTGGTGATATATGATGTGTGCATTTAGAGAGAGAAAGAGGGGTGTTGATAGGTGTGAAGTTGTATTGTCCTTTGAATTGATGACTTGTTTGGCTTTTGTAGTCAATTATAGAGACAGATACACACATATAGATACAAGTGTGTGGGTGTATGTATAGCTGAAAGGTGAAGAAAAATGTCAGGTGTTTAAAGCTTAATTAGGTCAGAAAGCAAAGCCTGTAGACTCTAAAGTTTATCGGTGAGAAAGAAAGCTGAAATCGAAGAACTAGATTAACTAAATTTAAAGGTAGGTTTAGTATACTTTTTCCATGTGATTTTATTATTTTTGTTTCTATTTTCATTTATATTAAAATTTTCTAAAAATTGTTTAGGGTTAGTTAATAAGTGAGCTGAGTCGAGCTAGTTTCGGCTCGGGTTGAGTTTGAAGTTAAACGAGTCAGCTTGACTTGGTTTGAAGCCGCTTTATGAACTGATGTAATGAACGTTAGATAAAGCTCGAGTAAACTCGTATGTGTGAAGTGTCTGAAATTTTGATGAGTATGCATTTCTTGTAGATACACCTACATATAATACATATATACGAAAAATTATATTATCAAGACTTGTTAATGGATACAACAAAAAAAAGGTTATGCGGTTGGTTTTTTTATATAAAAGTTAAGTTTCCTTAAACTTCTTATATTAAAAAGAAATAGTTCTCAATAGGTTTGAATTTACCGAATTATGAACTTACTAAACAGGATTTGAAAAGGTCTTCAATGTGTTAACATACAAGGAAAAACCAACGCTTGTGGATTAAACAATCTAATAGCTACTTACATAAAAAAGAGGAATGAGTGTTCAACACGATAAATCCTAGGGGAACCACGTCAATGGTGAGTGGTCATCTGGTGGTTTTTGACGCACTCGTTTGTTGGTTTAACATGAAAACATGTATAGAATTAGATTTGATCGTTTGTTTGTGATTAAGATCGAGAAAGAAGTTCAAAGGATATATATGATCAAGCTTGAAAGATTATCAAGATTAATTTATGCCTAAGCCAAGATGGTTATATATAAACTTTAAAAATTATGAACATTATAAAAAGAACCATGTGCGCGATGTGTTTGTGCCTCAAGGAAATATCTCATTTGTAACTTCCACTCAAATGGAAGTGGATTAAGACAGATTATTAAGTATCATCTGAACGGGTATAAATGATCTCGTAAATTTTACTTTGTTACGTGTTGTATTGTTGATTATCTTATATACTTGTTAAAAAACATTTTAAAAGGCAAAGAGATTAGGTTGTGCTTTTATATGAAGATAATAATATTATCGTTAATATTGGCAACTTCTGGTGATGATAGATTATATTAGTTTTTTTTATTAATTAGATAATCTTTTATAACTAACAAATAATAACATAAAATAAAGTTGTTAGCTAGTACAATAATTTTCATTTTTCCCTACCTTCAATTTTGTTATGGCTCGCACATGCACACGAATTCTCCTCTCATTGGACTTGTCATTGATATGACTCAACCATATATTTTTATAAAATCACTTTTTTAATATTTTTGAGTACTTGTTTATAAAAATCATTTTTTTAATAATTGGGGAACTTTGTCCGTACAAACCATAACATGTCTCAATGTTCCCCCCATATGTAATAATACTAACTATTCAAAGTAGATGATGGGTCTTCTAGAGATCACATTCATCAAATATAGTTTACTAGTCGTGTGAATAAAAACATGTGATTGAATAAAATAATAGAACTAGTAGGATTTATCTAGTAACACAAGTGCATATTGAATTTTAGTAATTAAAATCAAAGTTCATAATTTAAAAAATAACACTTTTAATTTTCACTTTCCTTGTCAAGTACAATTTTAATTGTATCGTCTTCTTAGCTTTACGTTTGATTTTTTACTTGTTTTCGCTTGTAATAATGATTATGAGAGAAATTGGGAAATATGCATTCTTTGTAGGTGAAATCACGTGACATTAAGTATAAAATCTATGATTATAAAAAAAATCACTAAAAAGGATAAATGTATATGAGAGCCATTGGTTAAACTCTCACTGTGAATAATTTTAGATGATGGGTGATAATTTGAAAAGATACAAATCATAAGTTCCATAAAATTACAAAATTGTAGAATATGGAGTTGTAAATTTTGAAATAAGACTAGAGGATTGAGCTAATTACATATAGGGTGTGAATTTTTGACATGAAACAAAACATTATACATATAAAACATGAAATTTTTGGATTTGAGTTAGTCTATAAGGACGTGAGTCAGTTTTGGGTTGAACTCTCAGATAATTTTGAATAACTAGGTTGTGTTTAGTCAACATAGTTCACGAGTTTATTTGTTTAACATGTTTGTTTTATAGTTCTTATAAACGTGCCTTATGATAGTAACTTAAAGTAACCATGTATACGTATAAAATGCTATTTTGACTCCTTTCACGCTTTCTACTAGTTCATTTGTAACAACTTTTGTAGACTATTGTTTCTGGTCTGCTACATGTACTCTTCAAATACTATCACGTTCATGTGTGTGTACGTTAGAGAGTGAGAAAGAGATATACTTCTCTCACTCATCTTATGTAAAACCTCATCGCTTCCCTCTTCTCTTATATCTTTTCTTTCAGCAAAATCACCATAGAAACCGAAGTAAGTGACGGAGGATCCCATCGGTATGGAAGAAGACAATGACTATTTTGGATTAGGCAACGACGATAAAGAATGTTGGTGATCTAGATGTCGGAGCTAAGGTTGCCCATGATAGTGGTTATGAGTATTACATTTGAAGGTGCATGGTGTTGGAACTTCAATTGATGATTGCTTGTCATTCTTTTGGTAAGATCGACAACCTTTCATGGTGGTAGACAGCATGAGACATGCAGAGCATTGACTTATATATGGTTTCGACAAAGAGGTTCAAGCAATGACAAAGATGATATTAAGTACGACTACAAGAGGTAAAGTATATGGTATTATTTATTAATGCATGAATACATTTATTTTAAAAGAAAAACTTTTGTTACGATGTTTGTCGCTTGAAAGTGGATTTGTGGTGAGGCAAGAACATAGACGTGTTGAGAGAGATTTAACGGGAAAAAAAACAAGAAAGAGATATAAGGAAAAAGAGAGAGGGTGTTTAGTGTTGAGAGAAATGATGGATTCGTAAGGCTTCGGAAGAGTTCGAGTGTCGCCTATGATTGATTGATGTAAATTAGTTGGGGTGTAGAATGGAAAATAGGTTAGATGAGTATTTGAGTTTTCGTCTTCAAGAAAAAATAAATAAAACTCGTTTATTGTTATACGTTAAACTAAAATAAAATGTTACCAAATCTACATTTATATACTCTAATAAAAGGGTATCTAGGAGGGACATATGATAATATCATATTTATTCTCATCAATTTTTTTGCTTCTCTCTCCTATTTAATAATCACATTAATTATTAATAATATTATTTATTTTTTTATATTAAAATATTTTTAATAAAATAAGAAAAAGATCTTTTTATTAATGTTGTTTATAAGGAAATATTTTTTCATAAAATTAAAAAAAATTAGAACATCAAACTTTTTTTTAAAATACAAGATATTATAATTGGTGTTTTTAAAAAGTAAAATTTTTATAAATAAAAATTAACTAAAATTGAAAGTTATAATAAGAAAGTTTTTAAGTATGACATTTTTTTTGAAACGTTTATTTTGAAATAAAATTTTTATCTCATTTATTATAAGAAAGATTTCAATCAAATCTTATTTTATAATATGGATTTATAATTAATAAATTTTTATTTTATTTAATATCTTTTATTCAACTCATGCAATACATAGGTTTAAAAGTTAGTAATTTCATCTTTCTATTTCTAACCACTTATAATAAATTTTAATATACTGTATAACAATAGAACAATATTAAATTTTGGTGTGTTTCCATTTAAATAAAAAGTTTAATCAATTTTAATAAAACTTAATGGCTAAATATCCACCGAGTATAAAGAGTATACCCAAAATAAAGAAAACATTATCAACAACTAAATTACTTAATAAACAAG
Source organism: Flaveria floridana (assembly GCA_018326465.1). Taxonomy (NCBI): domain Eukaryota; kingdom Viridiplantae; phylum Streptophyta; class Magnoliopsida; order Asterales; family Asteraceae; genus Flaveria; species Flaveria floridana. The sequence goes on along the minus strand of BJCO01382507.1, from coordinate 658 downwards.
ATTTTTCAGTTAACTTTGAAAGTAGTTTTTATGGAGAAAAAAAAAATGCTCGCGATCACCCCTAGTCATACAAAGGGTGAAATTCAACTTTAAACCACCTCCATATACCACTAATCCTTCAAATTGTCATAAAAGTTATACAATTCAAAATGACAATCTCATGTATACCAATACCATTCACATCAAATAGTCATTATCGTGTTTTAATCGTTTTTAGGTCTCATCAATTAGTCATTATCGTGCTTTAATCATTTTTCATTCTCTTCAAGTGGTCATCATCACGCTTCAATCGTCTTATATCCACATAAAAGAATCAACATCATATTTCAGTTGTTTTTCATTCACATCAAATAGTCACCTTCGTGTTCAATCGTCTTTCATTCACATTAAATAGGGGCCTAGCTTCAAGATTTAATCTTCTTTTGTTCTTATCGGCTCACTTTATATATATGCGCATGGTGAATCAAATAGTATTAGGACCCTCACTTTATATATATGCGACGAAGGAAAAAAACTAATGTCGAACATTACCGTAGACTCATTTGTTGAATGTAAAAGAAAAATTTGAATGTAGTTTATAATATTCTCCACACACACACACGCATATATATATATATATATATATATATATATATATATATATATATATATATATATA
>BJCO01382506.1:0-13997 GCA_018326465.1 Flaveria floridana | reverse complement strand
AACATGTCACGTTGCCTGCCATTATGAGATTTCTTGAGGATTCCCATAAACGGGATTACTTAAGAAATCTCCTTTATATATTTTTGAATATAATATCTTCTTTTTGAAGATAAATATATTTTCTTTTATTATTATCTTTCAGTAGAGGTCGCTGTATGACCCTATGGTTGCTGAGGATTCGAATAAACGAGATTACTTACGTAATCAAAGGTTTCATAGGCTTCAGCAGCAATCATAGTAAAGTAGGAAATGTAAAGAAAGCTTGTAATAGCGCTTTTGTAATGTAATGCAACATTAGAAGTTTTGTAAATGAACTACGTTGTATTAAATGGCAAAAGTATTCAAAGTAAAAGTTTATGTTTTAATGTTTCCGCTGCAAATGCTAAATTCTAAAGTTATGATTATATGTTATACACATAGTTTATTTAAAATATATGCAACAAAGGACCAACTGTGGGGTTCCCGGGATCGGGGCCTTACATGACTGAACACGACACAAGTCTCCATTCGTGTACGGGTGTCGTCATGGCACGCTTGTCATCATATCTATATTGCATCTCTATTGTTAACCATTTGTTATGACGATCCCGTCTAGCTCGCATCCCCGTGTTTCCGCTATCAGCGGGGGTGTGACAGAAAGCAAGGAAAGTATTTTAAGGAAAAAGGGTATTTTCATGTACGAAATATATGAAGTATTTTAATACATAAAAACTAGAACTCACTCAGCAATGCTAACTTTTATGCATTTTCAGTTGGCAGGTAATGGTTGCTGAGGATGGCACGCAGGGAGGCTACTTGGCGGGGCAAGACTGGCATCCATTCACGCATATTATTATTGTTATTTTGTAATGCAATCAAAGGATGTTGTCTTTTGTATTTTAACGATGTTGTATTGCATAACAAAAGTAATTATTAATCAAATGAATGGTTTTGTCAATGACTTCCGCTGTAATATTTTATGAAATGTATAATAATATGTATGTTTAGTGCTATGAATGACCAATTATGAGTTCTTCGGGAACGGGGCTTTACAGTTCTTCTAAGTCTTTGGAAAAAATCAGTCTTCACTTCATTAGGTTTCGGAAGACTTTGTCTTTGAAGCTTTGGAAAACTTCATCTTTGGTTTCAAAAGATTTGATCTTTGGCTTCGGAAGACTTTATACTTAGAATATTTCTTGTGCTGAGTATAAAGCTTCCTCAGGAACTTTTGGCTTTGGAAGATTTTATACTTAGCATGATTTTTCATGCAAAGTATAAAACTTCCATAGCAGTTCTACTTGGTACTTTGGTGCATGCATGCAGGAAGCCCTTTGGTTGCTTTGGTTGTATCAGCCTCTATATAAACCTTACACTCTATAGATAGAGTTTGGAAAAGTAGTTTAGACGGCGGTCATGGCTTTCTGATTTACATCTATCTTCTTCCAGTTTTCTTCAGAGTAGCCAGCCATTCCTATAGTATCATGCCACCTCCAGTAGCAACTGAAAAGGTACATGCTACATGAGGTCCAAAGACAACAGATCCCAACATCCTGCTGTCTTGAGACTTGATGAAGCCTTCCGTTCTTTGGCACCAAGTATCAAAGTAATCAGGAGTGATCAGTGAAAACTTTGTTATAGTACCGGTTTCCATATCAGCCTTAGTGAGAGCTGCCATTTGAGTTGTTAAGTGATTTGTGAAACTAAAAGGATTTAAGATGGTGAGATCTTAAAATCAAGAGCTTGAAATTCTATGATACCAATTTCAGGACCGGTTAAGGGATGGTCAATACAATCAGTTTTACAATAAGGAGTGTGTTAGAACATTTAACAGATCAAATAGGGAACCGGATTTATATAAAAGATACTAAGAACACAAGTAAGTAATGAGACAGAATAAGAACAAGATAAGTATGGTTTTCAAGAATGTTGTATATTGCTCTAAAGTTCTATTGCAAGTGTTACAAAGCATAAGATAAATACAAGAACCTAAGTTATACTACATCCTACAGCCGGCTATACTTTGAAAGCCAGCTGGAAACACTAATCTAGATAACAAGATTAATGTACAGTTAAAAGGCAGATTGCCTTTTGACTTGTGACTCTAACATGCCATAGCTCACATCCTAATATATTACCAAAAGGATAAAAGGTACAAAGTAGAAAGTTACAGACTCCAAACCATAATCTACAATTACAAAAGCATGGATCTTTTCACCAACTTGTATAAGTTGATGAGTCTTTAGAGTGGCAGCGGAAAGTTGGTCAGCTTTATGCAAAAGTTGATCAGAGAAAACATGTATTCTCTGTCTTTGGAAGAAATCAGTCTTCAGTCTCTTGGATTCGGAAGACTTTGTCTTGAAGATTCAGAAAGCTTCATCTTTGGCTTTGGAAGATTCGGTCTTTGGCTTCAAAAGATTTTACACTTAGAATATTTTCTTGAAATATGTAAAACTTTCGAAGTAACTTCTACTCTGCATTTTATTCATGCATGCTGGAAGTTCTTTGGTTGCTTTGATTGCATCAAGCTTTCAAGTATAACCTTATAGTAATAGGGTGTAAATAGCCAATGCGGCACGTCGGCACGTAAGCAACTCGGGATTAGTTAACAAGAAGTGCCAAGCTAATATAAGAAATTTATTGAGAAAGATTTCTCTTTTTAGGAGAAAAAACATTTTTTACATTTGTTTTTGTATTTTTTTATACAGAGTGTTTTAAACCCTTTTTTGATAAAAAAAGATTTTCTAAACCTAGAATTTTTTTGGGTAAGATATGACAACTTTGAAACTATATTTTGAGTGGGTAAGATAACAAGTAACAAGAGGGTATATATAGCTTAACCCATAAAAAATATTCATAACCCAAAGTAACAAGACATACATGTCTTGGTTAGAAGTGAGACTTTATCTAAAAAGTACAACAAGGGTTATGAATCATTGATTAAGGAGAGTTAATAGTAAAAATTATTTAAGAATTTCAGGTCAATTTCATAGTAGTTGGCGTAGAACGCTAGCATTAGCTTGATGTAACTTAAATTTCATAATAGGTAGCGTTTATTTCGTCCGGGTCGTAGGTAGTGATCGAATCCCTGCACCTCTCCATCTGCCCACCAAGATACGATAAATTTCAAGCTTCGTTGGGTTCATTCACGCATCCAGAAATTCATCACCATCGACTCTACATGTTGTTGTTTTGCTATGTGATTTAAAATAAGAAAACAGAAAAAACAAAGATAGCATCATCATTCTCTCATGAACGACAATGTAATTTACTCCTATGAAAAAAAAAAACATAAAATTGAAGTTCGTTTTCATACAAAGAGCAACGTTTGTGTTGTATATCACTTTTTTTCTTATTTAGTCAAAGTCGTCTACACCTTCAACTTCTTTTTCTTGTTGTAATCGAAAAAATAGTTATGTACTGTTTAATACTCTAGAAACTAAGGATGATGATGGTCGATTGTATTTTAAAGAAAACTAAGGTAGCGATAGTACTCACCTATTTTAGGAGCTCTGATTGCACAAATGAACTGAAATGACAGCGACGATGGGTGATTTACAGCTAAATTAGGAAGGAAATAAAAGAATTGGTGATGGGACTATCAAAGCTTCAAATAAATTAGAGACAATCAAGCATGTTTCATCATATGTTAGACTTTGATATAAGAAAAAAAGAGAGGAGGGAATGATAGTATTTTTATTTTTTTACCAAATGCCTTTAATCTTATTTTTAAGAAGGACACATGTTAAGCTCATATATTTCTTAGCTTGCTTAGACAATTAACACTTTCTATTAGATCATTCTTTGTACTATTGTCATAATCGTGTTAACTTTTTAAAATGAATCAAAATCATTATTATTTTATTTTTAAATAACATCATTACACATATACAAAAATATATTTTTATGGACATATAAGGATAAAAAAGTTTACCCCAAGTGTAAATTGCACTTACATCTCATAAATATTTACAAAATATTAAACATAACAAATTTATTTAATTTTAATTTGAAACTCATTAATTGTTATTTCAATTAAAATTATAATATATATTAAAACCTTTATTCGGTAGCTACAGTAGCTACCCACCTTTGGGCCATGTGTCATGCAATTATTAGTCCACCTACTTTCTTTTTCTTTTAAATCTTGCATTCTCTGTAGCATAGTCCACCACTCCACCCACCGCTTCAACCGCATAGTATTGGCTCTTTTAATTCCATCACTTACTTTATTCACCACCTCCTGTTTCTCGTCGTATATATGCCACCATGCTCAACCTATTGATGTGCAGAAAACTGGCAGCGATGTTGCGGTGGTGGCAAAAAGAGAAAGGGTTTTTGTGGGTGTCTTCAGTATGGTGGTGGTGGCTACCACAATCACCGTCACACACCACAAACCAGGAAAAAAAGAATAAAAAGAGAGAGAGAGAGGAGTAGTGGTTACTGGTGTTGGGTGGTGAGTTTGAAAGGTCGTGACAAAAAGGAGGCGGTGGATGCTCAGATCTAAGGGGAGTGATAGTCCGATACGATGTTGCCAATCATTAAAGGTCGTGGTGGCCTTAGCTATGATGCATAATTACAAGTAAATGGTTAGCCCCCAAAGGTTGTTGGGCAGGTTAGTCGTTGAAGGTCGATGGTGTGCAACGGGGTTTTACCCATGATGTATAGTGTACAAAGATTAAAATAGAAGAAAAAAGAGATTACGAAAGAAGAAGAAGACGATAAAGAAGACGAAGAAGAAGAAGAAGAGGAAGAAGAGAGAGAGAGAGAGAGAGAGAGAGAGAGAGAGAGAGAGAGAGAGAGAGAGGCGATGGTTGATGATGAATGTTGTTTGCTCGAATGTTGCTCCACTGAGGTGTTTGTAGTGGTCACTAGCAGTGGTACATGATGGTGATTCATTCTAGAGAGAGATAGGTAGATTGTGGGACAAAGAGAGGTTTTACTCGAAAAAGTAGTCTTGCTCCTTTGAAAAAGAAATAAATGAAATGATATAGTATGAAGCATAATTGCATGTGTTAGGAATGCTTCTAAACTCGGATTGCATAGTAAAATTTAATATGTACGACATTTTTTTGTATGTTTAATTAAGGGTTGAGAATTTAGACACCCTAGAAATTTAAATCAATACCCCAGATTTTTTTACGGGTCGTAAAACACCATACGTGTCATATAGGTGGGTAGTATAGTCCTATATGTGGCGTATAACCCCTCTGACAACCCCTTAAAATTTTATCATAGTCAGTATCGAAATTTGTTATACTCGTCGTATAGCCCTATATGTATCGTATAGGGAGTCGTATAGGGCTATATGGGGCGTAGCCCTCTGACAGCCCAACTGAATTTTTCTCGTTTAAGGTGTCTTCGACCATATATACCGCGTATGATACTTACAAGACGTATAGAGAGGTGTTGATTTATAAAACAGGGTGTTTGTATATTAGAATCCTTGCTTAGTAATTAGTTTTTGTTTTTATACTACATACAACTATAGTTTAATTACATTTTAGTTTTTACTCCGATGCAACACAGTCACACAATTAGTGATTTAGTGAAGCATGTGGTTCTTCCAACATGTTTATTTTTTTTCCATTAAGGTATGTATAGGGTCCGGAATCATTTTTTAATCAACACACTTAAAGATACATATTTTATCACAAGTTATATTTTATCTTTTACAAAGTATATTTTTGCTACAAAGTATGAGAAGACACAATGAGGCTAAAAAGATCACAAAAAAATTATATCTCACAAATCTAAATCGAATTTCAAAAAGTAATTGAGAGTCTGTTTCTCTCGTCGTCCTCTTTCAGGAAAAAAATAAAAAAAAAATCATTGTCCTTTTATGACACAATGACGTCATTGTGTATTTCATAATGAGACAATGACGTCATTGTGTCCTTTATAATGACACAATGACGTTATTGTGTCTTTCATAAATGACACAATAAAAAAATCTTAACTTTTTTTTAAATTTTTCGTTTACTTTTTTCTTAGTGAGGACAGCTAGGGAACAAAAGCGCGAAATTACTTTTTTAAAATTTGATTTAGATTGTGAGATATAATTTTTTGTGACTTTTTTTGACTAATTGTGTCTTCTCACAGTTTGTAACAAAAATACACTTTGTAACAAAAATATTCTTTGTATTTGAACCCCTTTCTTTAAATATTACAGGCCAAATAATATTTATAAGTAGTTTTATTATATATTTGTTTTGAAACAAACCTAAATAAAAGTTAACTTTCTTTTATTATGAAATTTATGAAATTATATTAAAAAATATAATTATTATAATGAATTTTTTTAGCACATTTAGGTAGTTGTGTAAGTAACTTAACGAATAACGTATTTTTGGCGATACCAATGTATATGAAGATTGATCCATTGTGATATTGGGTTTACTTGATAAAAAATCTTGTTTGATAAATGATCCGTTGAAGAGAAAAATTCTTGCTCCGACAAACAAATACAATTTTTATACACGTTCATGTTTGTTGTTTTCATTTTTTATGATTTCTTAGTTTTTTTGTGTAAACATTGAACATCCTTTTGAGAAACGACCAAGGGAAAATAAAAATAGAGAAAGAAGAGATGGTCGAGCTTCATACTCTCAACCTCCAACTCAGGTATGAGTGGCTAACCGCTAAAACACGGTCTGGTATCTTAATACCCGAGCTCGACTCAAAAGACTTGAAAGGCATATTTTTTTGAATACTTAGTGCTACCGAGTTGATCACATCCTAAATAGTGAAATTACATGTGACATCAAGCAAACCCAATAAACAAATTCTTGACATCAGTTATGAATGAACAAACTTCATTACGATTTATAACCATTTCTACGCAGCCAAAATCTCAAACCCCACAAAACAATCTCAATTATTTCAAACAAAATCATAAAAATTTTTTTAGGTCTTTCACCATTTACCATTACATATATTGTTCATATTTCCTGTTATTGGTGTGACCCCCCCATGAATCTTTGCTAACCTACATGTATGCCTTGTTATAATCCTGTATGTTGAAGCTCTCTTCCATGGAACTATCCCGAAGTCGTCATTAAATTCATCCATTCCTTCTACCAAGAACTGCCATGCAAAAGACCCTGCCCCGGCCCCTTTTTTATGTGCCGATTCATATATAACATCAAACACGATTCTATAGAATTCATCTCGTTGTGACGGGTCAAAACCTTTGTTTAGATCAGACAGACCGAATTCAGTAAACATGACAGGTTTGTTTAGCACGTGCTCCCCGTCTTCTATGTGAGAATGCATCCAATCTGCCACAAACTTTAGTTTTCCTTCAAGACTTTTCTTTTTAAACCTACAAAAAAGGATGCTCTTTAATGATGGGCAAGTACTAATCTATAGAAACCTAAACTTATAACAAGTATTCAACTTATTCATATAGGTCACCTGTCTATTCAAATTATTAGTGGTGTCTAGTTGACAGGTTCACAGATTTCACACGGCCCACATACATATTGTGTCAAAGATATCGAACCTAACCCACGCACACTTAAGTTCATGTAACCCGAACCCTACCATATAACCCATTTATCTAAACGAGTCAACAGGGTGGGCGGGTTGTAAACAAGTTGTAAATTGTGTTAAGCGGGTCATAAATGGCTTGGTAGGTTTTAATAAATACGATAAATTGGTTGACGGGTCGACATGCTTAGGTCAACAGGTCAACCCAAATACGACCATTTAATTAGATGGGTTGAACAAGTCATACTGAACATGACATCTTTATTAAACGGATTAGATATGGGCACCCATAACCTGATTATTCTTGTGTCATGTTTAATTCAGGTCAGGAATTTTCACTACTGGCAAGTCATCTAATATTTATCTGCGCCATTTAATAACAATTTATAAACAAACATGCAAAATGACAAATATTCCCATGAAAATTTTCTTATACAAGACTAATTTTAACACATAATATGTTCGGCATCTCATCAAAAATATTTCAAAACTTTTCAAAAAGCTTAAGGTCATATTTGTCATCGTGCATGTTTTGAATTTTATTGGTATAAATGACATAAGGACTTGGAGACATAAACCATAGTTTTAAAACATTAGTGCCCCAGGTGAAAAAAAGTTAAATATTTGCTCTTGATACATTATCCTCTTGTAGTAATATGATGAAAGTGCCCATTTTCATGGCGCATCCAAATAAAAAGATTGCAATTTCTTCATAATCATTAACAGAAATGATGATAATAAGCTTACCATTGGTCAGGGTATATATGAACCGAGGCAAAGTCGATGGTCGAGGGCGCAGAGTTGCGAATGAAATCCACTCCCATATCAGCAGCCCAGAATTCTGGATTAACTGTTTTCCTTTTGTGGCTTTTGGGACCGTAGAATCCTTCAAGGCCAACGGTTAACAAATGTTTATTGTCAATTTTCTTTATAAATGTGGACATTTCTTCTATCCAATCCTGTAGTTTACTCATCCCATCAGTTAACAAGGCAGCTCGTGCTCGAAAATTACATTTCATACAATATAACAGGAAAAAGAAAGAAAACTTCAAGAAATCAACTTACTTGTAATGTGTCACCAGACGGGTCGGTGATGCATCGGGGTTCATTAATTAACTCCCAGCCAAATATGGTGGGGTCATCTCTGTACTGGACTCCCGTAATTGTGTTTTTCCTTGTTAAGATAGTCTGCATCATAAATAATAACAAATATATATATTTATAATAGCTAAGAAACTCCGATATAAATACTTCCCCCAGAAAACAATGAAATTTGGGCACTAGAGTACACAAATCACTTAAAAGTTGATATCATTTCATTATAAAGGAACCTAGAGGTGGTTATTTTAACCCATGAAATCATGAATGGGTCAATTTGGGTAATGTTTAGTCTATAATGGATCGATTGTGCCAAATAGTAAAACATATGGTTACAAGAGAAAACTAGTCAAGCAGGTCAAAAGTTACCAAATTAGATTTATTCATGATAATGTACTTTGTTATTATGTTCAAAACATTAAGTATACATAAATAACTTTTATAAATGTCAACAGAAGGTTTCAGGTTAACCCTACACACTAAAACATTATGCCCATTACCCAATCCGCCACACCAATCCAATTTTGTCAGCGATAGTGATGATGGCGAAATAGATTTGGATGTCTCATATTAACTGCAATGTTTCCAAATCGGATTAAACTTCAACCTAAAATTACTCTCTTGTCCCTTGGCACCATTACTAGCCTTTAGTGTTACTGATCTTAGTCTTCAAGATTCATTATCATGTCCATCTCTCAAGGGCAATTTAGATAATTAGACTAGTAGTAACACCGTGCCAAAGAGAGATTTAATAATATAGATAGGATGAAGGAATTTGATGGTACCTTGACATAGTTCTTGAAATAAATGCGAATTGATGGATCATAGAAGAAGGAATCATTAGATGAGCTCAAACCCACACCTTCACTCCAAGCCCATTTCACATATCGCGTCTTGCCACCGTACGCGTCCAAGTTATTAACTAAACTAAGTAGGAGCCTTATTCCTACTTCTCGGGCTTCAGCAATCACGTAATCTAATGCCTATCATAATATTCAACCAAATTCATTTAGTTAAATGTAAAAACGACTAATAAGAGAACACCTTAAACAAGAATCAAGTTAATACCTTCGACACAATTTCTAAAGCATAGAACCTCATTGATTTCAAAGTTGGAGAATGAAAGTTGCTAAAAATAGTAAGTTTCCCAAATGAATGTAGATCACTACTTCAGAAGATGAGATTTTGATATCTTACTCTTTCAATGACATGATTTAATGGCTAACATGCAGCACCAATAGTAACATAGGCACTAATCAAGTGAACATCTTAACATGATGCAGAAATCTAAAGAACCAACTAATTTTAAATAACTATGTTCCTCTTCACCAAATCTCGATGGATCTTAACATGAAGCAGAAATCAATGAAGAATGAAAAAATATTACTAGTTTTTAATGAGTTATTCAAACGGTGAGGTCATCCAGCCTCTAACATTACAAAATGTTCCTCCTAACAAGTAACAACTAAAATTAGGATTTCAGGAATGTTTTTACCAAGTTAGCACTTTTAACATCATCCAAAAAGTCAAACCATTGACTGATTAATTTCTTGTTTTATATGTCATGTGATAGTTGCTAAACTTGGCAAGTTTCCCACATAAATAACATGAGCAGGATGCTTCAACACAACTATAAATGTATGAAATATCAAAAAGATTCTGTAAAGAGTGTTCTATACAAGAAGATCTGGAAAGTTATGAACAGCAAATATGAACTCCATAAAATAAATAGGGAAAACCATACATAAGCTAACTAAATCAATATTAAGAAAAGAATGAAATACCTTAAATACCCTTTCATCAAACTGTCCAGGAGAAATTTGAAGAGCATTGTAATCACCATCATTAAAAGCCCAAGTTCTGCAAACAGTCAAACCCATCTTTGCAGCAGCTTGAAGCATAGCTCTGATTCTGGGTCGGGTATGATCATGTACAGCATGGTCCATAAACCAATACGAATTCCAACCGTTGATGTAGAACAACTTACCATCCACAATGAAATTACTCCCATTCCTCTCCACAAAACTCAAGTTGATCTCATTTTTGTAATTTACAGACAACAAATCCCCAAAAGACAAATAAATAAAAGCAATGATAGATGCAAATCCGAGTATTGGAAAGAACAAACCATTCCCTCTCATCGTTCTATGACCTGATGATTTAACCATAAATCCCGGAAGTTATAAGGTTTTTTAATTTCCTAAAAAAAACAATAAAAAAGATTTGAGCTTTATAAATATAGAGTGTGTGGAAGCAAACCCTAATGAGAGATTGGATTCGATCTCTTGATGTTTTGGGTTTTTCCCCCAAATCTTTGGATACCCAGATGGGAAGCAAGGTATTTCACCACACCCAGATCCCCTTTTTCAAGATCTCACTGACAGACAAACCAGAAACCCAAGCAATCTTCAACAACACATATACCTAATGAAAAGAAATCGCATCACACTCGAGTGTCTTTTTGTGTGTTTATTTATGATGATGGGTGATTCTTGAATCTGTGTCACTCATCAATGTAGAGAGAGAGAGAGAGAGAGAGAGAGAGAGAGGAGAGATGATTTGAATCTTAATAGTGTAATATCCATCCAAGAAAGGAAGGAGGGTGTGAAGACATACATACATACACCAAACAAATGCAAATTTGTCAATTAATGGTTGGGAAATTTGTTAATTAGTCCTAGAAAAATGAGGGGTAGGAAGATGCTGTGTAAACATCACTCACGATATGGCCAGTGGGCCAACAACATCTGAGGCCGTAATTTTTAATTTTTATTTTCTTTTACATCTTTTCTGCTAACTTTATTTGTGCTAAAGCCCGGCCTGTTCTTATCACGGCACCTAGACTATACACATAAAGAGTTTTGAATTACAAACTTGTTTGATACTACCACTATTTTTGGCACCTAGCAATCTTGACAGTTTTAGGTGGCGAAGAAACAATATAGGGACCTAAGGGACATCGCCTCTAGTGGGGTAATAGGAGAAACGCTACAAGTATATTACACATTGGATGTTATATCGGACGTGCATGATTAATTAAAAGTTACGTCGGTTATTGGCAATAACTAATAATTAGTAATAAGTTGCTATTGATTATTAACAGCACATGAGGTAAGCAGGTCCATGGTCCAACAACAACAATTGATTAGTACAAACTATTCAATAATAACTAATCGTCAGTGGCAACTTAGCCGTCAGTGACAACTTAGCTATCAGTGGCAACTGGATATTAATAGCGACTGATCAGTGGAAACTCAATAAGTAATAGCAAGATGGTTAGTAATAGCAAGTGTAATTAGTAGAAACTAATCAATAGCAAATAAGAAGTTGTTGAAGAACAAGTCATCAAATAGTAATGGTAAATGTGAGGCCCCACCAAGATGGATATGATGAATACAACTTCACATAAAATGATTCACGAGCCTCAAATCCACTAGCAACTTAGTCCAGTTTGTAAAACAGTTAACAACCTTGGGATTGCTACAGGGAGAGAGTTTCTCATGTAACCACCTTACACTTGAGAATTAGTAATCGGATTGAGAGGAAAATTTATATAAGTGTGTGTTTATGTGTGAGAGAGAAAGAGTGAGTAGTATTTCTAGTGAGAGACTAGATGCGTTGAACGATTACATTCTTTCCCTATTATTAGTGATGCATGATGCATGTATAGTGGTAGGGGTGGTCATCAACATGTGATTAGTTTGTTATGATACTCTCATCTTCATTTGTGATGATTTTTTCATGCTTTTTGTGCATAGCATGTTGGCACCCTTACTTTTTTTGGGTTTTTACTCGACCCAAATTAAAGTTCCTATTAGATGTGGATTATATACAATATCCTTCAGTAACTTACTAATAGTTACCTTTAAGTTCTTACCCACAGTTTGTCAACTTATACAACTGTCCAATTGTTTTCCGTTTTAACCACCAAATGTCATGCCTTTAAATGAATAATTGCGACGTTTTCTTTTGTTGGTTCCCCCTTTAAGTAAGGACAAACTTTGGTCAAGTTTCCTGTGTATTTTTCAAATGAGAACTTGCGTGCTCGTTTTTGTTTTTTTGGTCTTGTCCAATTAAAGATTTTGAATTATACCATCAAAATATATTCTAAAAGTAATTAAGATGTTTCAAGGGACGTACTATCAAGAAAAATCCTAACATATAAAACCTACAACCCATAATATGTGAACTTATGACAGAACTTTCAAGAATGAGTAAAAAATTAAAGAGCAATAAGTATTAGATTTTATACATATTTCTTGTTTTTGTTCATAATTTACAATTTAATAATATTAATATGAAAAATATGCAATAAAAATATAAAGTTAAACAAGTTGTGTTCGTGCCAAACCGTAAATATGTGCCATGTTCACGTTCATTCATGTATGTGACATGACTTTCAAGATATGTCATGCCTAATTTCGTGTAACTTTTAGGTTTGAATTAAAGTTGGTAGTAAAATTGGTAGTAAAATGTTAACTATGAAATCAACAAACCGGCTTATATTTGTCCAATTTAAATTTAGTTAACGACCCTTATAAACCGGCTGATTGAATATCCAAATGAAAGTTAATAGTAAATGTTAATCGTGAAAATATCGACCTAAGAATGATTGCTCATGCAGGTTTCAACCGTCACTGAATTTATGATATGCTATATGTATTTAAGTATCATTTAGGGGTCAACAACCTTGTTACTAACAAAGGTGCATGCACGTATTATTTCTCTAAAGAAACATTAAAAAGTAGATTGAAAATGCTAAATAGGAACAAAAAATTTGATATTCTATTAATGTACATTGGAGCCAAAGAAACTCATAGTACATCAGATCGACCGAAAACAAACAACAAGTTGGTATGTGATAGTTGCATAGAGCTTTTTATGACTTTGTTAATGGTGGTGATTTGAGGAGGAAGAAGGGGGTGATACTATGAGGGGTGGAGAGTACTTTACAAAAACTTTTCTTTCGATTTTTAACTTTCCTTTGATGTTGTGAAGGATTTTAAATTCCACTAGTTAAAGGATTTGGTTCGAATGAATTCTAATATCAATTCCTTCTTCTATTTATCAACCAAACATGTTAATAACTAAAATTTTAATTTTAATTTTATTAAATGGATTCCTGTAAACCCTACTCCCTTTAGAATTCTAATTTATTTAATTTAAAACCCAGAAACAACCAAAACAAAAGTAATGTTACTATAATAAAATTGCTAAAGCTACCATAAAGGGAATTATATGCTATTATAAACACAAAAATCATGATTTGCAAATAGGGTCATTATTGTAATTTAGTTGGTTTTTGATGGCTTACTTATCAGGTTTAATTTGTCTTATTAGGAGATAAGCTTATTGTAAGAGAGCATGCTTCAGTTAAATATATATGTATAAATTGGCTCAAGATTTATATATATATATATATATATATATAT
>BJCO01382505.1:0-10334 GCA_018326465.1 Flaveria floridana | reverse complement strand
TAATATAATATAATATAATATAATATAATATAATATAATATAATATAATATAATATAATATAATATAATATAATATAATATAATATAATATGATATGATATAATATAATATAATATAATAAAATAAATAAATAAACAAACAACAAATATGATGGATATCGCTTCACCTTGGGAAGGAGAGAGGAGCTGATATTGGAGCTAACAATTATAACCTTTTGCAATCCGGATGTTCGACTTTCACACATAAAATCAAACACAGGCTTTCAACCCACCCACCACCACCACCATCGCACAATCACAATCACAACCAAAATCATCATCATCATCATCATCAAATTCACCATCAGATTCATACATTTCGATGGCGTCTTCCTTCAATTGGAATTGGGTTTCGTTTCTTAGAATCACTCTCCTCCTCCTCCTCCTCGCCGGCATCACCGTCGCCTGCTTCACTCTCCCCGTCGAAAAGGTCTTTCTTTATTCTCCCATTTCCGATTTCCGATTTCCGATTTGGGTTTTTTCTTTCCAAGATCAATTCTTTTCATTTTCATTGTTTCTTGATTTCGATTCGTCATATTTAACCTAATTAAGTTGACCGACCCATCGTCTGTTATAAACTGGTGATCAATCATCTCTAGTTTGCGAACATTCATGCATACATACATAGGGTTTGTGATTGAATTCCAATTTTGATTTTGTGTATGCAGACATTGAAGGACTTCTTGTTATGGGTGGAGGAAGATCTTGGTCCTTGGGGTCCTCTTGCGTTGTAAGTATTCTCAATCTCTTAGTCTTACATTTACATTGCTTCAAGACTGTTGGTTGAATAAGTTAAAAGCAACTTTTATACTAATAATATGACCCAAGTACTATACACACATTTATTGCAGAAATCTTGTTCTTCTTAATTCATGTCACCAGCTTGTTGATTAAAATAAGATGCATATTTTTTTGTCAGATTATGTTTTTTTTTTTTTTTTTTTTTTTGTGTGTGTGTGTGTGTGTGTCTTTGCTCATTGACATTGAACTCAGTCGGTATAATTGTTGTTTTATTATTCATCCTGCAGGGCTGTTGCATATATTCCTTTAACAATTCTTGCAGTTCCTGCATCAATACTTACTGTAAGATCTCAACACCACACCCATGCATTTACCATAAGTTTATTTTATTTATTTATTTATTTATTTTTTTGTGATCATTGACTTTATCATACCAGTTGTAATGTGTTTCGACAATTTGCCATCACAAATATCTGCTTCTATATTCAAGCTATTGTGTATGATATTCATTCTATTTTCAAGCTATTTAGATTTTCGCTATATTATTGTTAATGGTGATTGGATGAAAATGCCAGTTTAAGTTGTGTCTTTCTTATGTGATTCTTGTATTTTGACTTCTTAGTTCTTTTGATTGTATCATAATAAAGCCTATCTGCATCAACATCGCCTTTCTTGCTGTATAAACCCTCAATGAATAACCTTCAGTTAGAAAATATCACCCACCTTAGTTAATTAAAAATATAAAGGCTACACATTAATCAGAATGATTATGGTAGATAAACTGTACTATTGTATAATGAAGTTTTTCAAGTAGAAATTCACCTGCATGACCACTGAATAGTGCTTTTTTCTCCTTTCCTATTTAACAAAATAACATATATGTATGTATGTATGTATGTATTTATTTATTGGTGTTTCTTCCAGCTGGGTGGTGGTTATCTGTTTGGTTTGCCTATGGGTTTTCTTGCTGACTCTATTGGTGCTGTGATTGGTGCAACTGCAGCATTCTTTCTTGGCAGAACAGTAAGTTTTATGTTAATCTATCATCTTATTTTTATAGCTGCATCTTTATGATAGTTTTTGTACAAAGAAAATTTGGATACAGTATAACCAGTTTCTAAATTTGGTTGGCTTTTTTATCAGCACATGTGTTATTAATCTTGTGTAAAATGTTGTTAATCTCTTTTCTTCTAAGTGTTTTTTTGCAGATTGGGAGATCATATGTCATTTCTAAGTTGGGTGATTATCCACAGTTTCGAGCAATTGCAATTGCGATTCAGAAATCCGGATTTAAGGTTTGTCTAAAATTACTTTGATCCTGTTTTACTGTATTCCTAAACTTCATTGTTATTGCGTAGGGTAATCATAGACAATAGCAATCTTGAATTAAAGAAATCCTTTTTTCTTGTATTTACAGAATGTCCAATTTCAACCACTTTTAATGTTAGAATAAGAATTGTTTTTTTTGTCAGCAACTCAGACGATACACATGATCCTTTGTTATTCTATAGGAGCTTTAGTTTACCATACATTTAAGATGTTTTTTTTTAAGTTACACGGTTATGCTGAGTGGTTTTCTTTTTATGACAGATTGTGCTATTGCTTCGACTTGTTCCATTGCTTCCATTTAACATGATGAATTACCTTTTGTCTGTTACTCCGATTTCCATATGGGAGTACATGATGGCTTCATGGTTGGGAATGATGGTATCATCACTCACTTACATATATCTTTTAGAGTATCATTTTTTAATTATTTTTTGTGTCAGTAGCTCTTTTGGTTCAGCTAATGTGGATGTGTGTGTAGATTAATGAGGAAAATAAAACTCTTTTAAGATATATAGTTGATAATAGAATATGTCAAGATGTTTATAATTACAAAAAGAATACACTAGTTACTGAAATATGATATATGAGTGTTCATCTATTTGTGCATTTGCACATGTATATGGCTTTCTTAAACTTATTATATGTCGGTACAGCCAATTACCTTTGCACTTGTATATGTTGGAACAACTTTAAAGGACCTAGCTGATGTTACCCATGGATGGGGTCGGTTCTCAAAAACTCGTTGGGTAAGGTTTTCCATTTTTATGTTATTCTTATTTAAAAATCTGCGTTTCATTGTTTCTTATTTTAGAAAATAATTTTTTAATACATCTTGTAACACACTAACACTTAATAGATTGCATCACCAAATACCAATATACATCCTTAGTTTTGTGTGTATAACGATGCACAAGCCCTGTAGTCCTTCTATTTAGCTGTTTTTAAGTTCTTTATAATTTATAAGTAACACATCTGTCCTTTAGTTTATTGTTTACACTTGTAGCTGTTTTGTCGTTCTATATAGATCTTGATTTCCACACATACATGAATACATGCATATATTTGTGTGTGTGTAGAGAGAGAGAGAGAGAGAGGACCATCTGTTTAGTACTGAACCAATTCAAGTAGAGAACTGCAAGAGCTGCAAGAACTGCATAGACACTTTAGTATTGCTGTAAATGTGATACATTAGGAGATTATGTAACTGCATAACCTACTCTCTTTCTCGCTCCCACTATAAATGCACATTACCATGTACAAGCGTACCTATGTGCGGTTTTTTTGATGTGTGAATTGAGCAAGTCATTTCTGTTGGATATTGATGTTCACTATTTTTACTTTTTGGTGTATACAGGCGCTTCTTATTTTAAGTTTTGTGGTGTCTGGTAAGTTGCTACATATAATCAATTTTATATACAAACATTAGCATTTTCTTTTGGTATCATGCAGTATGATGCTCACTTATAATTGTTTCCAGTGATCTTAATGGTGTTTGTTACCAAAGTTGCAAAGTCGGCTCTTGATAAAGCTTTGTCTGAAGGTGTTGATATAGATGGTGGTGGCGCCGAAAGCTCATCTGTTGTAGAGGAAGCGCGGGTAGATATCCGCGAGTCACTACTAGTCAAAGGTTGATTCTTGTTTCTAGACAATGAATCAAAGACAGTTAAAGATTTTCTTTTCATTTATTAATTTTATGTATAGTTGAATTCTTGATCTTACTGCGTACACGAAAGTGCTATAGATGATTAACTTATAGTATTCAGATGCTGGTTTATATGGTATGTCTTTTCATTTTGAACCTTAAGAGGATATATCCATCTAAACTTTCAGGCTAAAAATCCTTATAATAGACACTTGGGTTTAACCTATGAGAAATGTTGTAAAAATCAGTCTAGGCGGCCTCCGATAAAATGGCGACTAGTCCTTAGTTGGCCGTCAACCTTGGAATTTTGGCCTAATTGGTCAATTAATTGCTAGGTGGTCAATAGTGGTTAAATTCAGCCCTTAAGCTGTCCTAGGCGGATCTAGGCGGTCCTGATCGGCCAAAAATCGGCGTCTGTGACGAGATTCCGGTGACCCCAAAAATTTTGGCGAAAATTTGAAAATTCCAGCTGGAAATGTTTATATATACAAAACTAAATAGTTTTATAGAAATTACATATAAAAATGTGTGTGTCTCTCTCTATATATATGTATATATAGACACACGCACATATATAATTAAAAATTAAAAATTATAAAAAAATTTCAAACCGATTAATCCCTGGTCGGTATCTAACCGCTCGACTAGCACATAAGGATTTTTACAACTATGTCTATGAGAGAAGGATGACACACTTCTTTTTCTAAGGGGATGATTCATTCCAATTGTCTGTTAAGAGGGTCTTTACACTGAAGTTTAGAAGAATATGTCATTAATTAAGTATGTTTTAGCTTGATACGAAAACTTTAAACTGAAGTTTAGGAGAATATATCATTAATTATGTTTTAGCGTGATACGGAAACTAAAATTATTTGATATCACTGAAATGGTGAATAATGCTTTAGCTATGAGTTTGACAATCATACTAGAGAGTGTGGAATTGTCAAGAAACTCAATAACAGGAACTTATATACATTAGTAACAATTAAGTATGCTTTGATTCTAGTCAATTGTGACTATTTTGTCTATACATAAAATTTTAACGCAAATATATTACACTTTACATAATTTATAAACAGAAATCCAGTTAAAGCAAGTCAGAATTTTGCTAAGTTACATGATTAACATCAGAATTTTGCTAAGTTACATGATTAACATCTCTATCTTCATCCCCATATATATTAGAATCTCACATGAATAAGTACATATGAATGAGCACGTTACTTTACAATTAACTAGCATTCTGTTAGGATTAGTCTGTAAATTTAGATGCTTTGTGTGACACATGTGAATAAGTACATATGAATGAGCACGTTTCTACCAATAATATTTTTCTAGCATGAGTTTATTCTACAGCAAAACATATCTATATATGTTATAAATTGCAGCAGTGTTTGTAAAGTTACCTTAAAAGATTGAAAAGAATAGCTTAAACTGAATCTAGCATCTCACATTCGAATCTTCTCGGGATTCTTATGGACAACCGAAGAACCGAATACATCTAAGACCGATACCCAAGAGTACCATCTAGGTGTGGTCTTTCGTCCCCAATCTCCAAATTTATATATAAGTGGTAATTTGTTGTATCCATTTCATATCTTCTTTGTATACAAGTCTTGTGGCACATCTTACTGCTCTTTCACCACATGGTCCATGTATCGAAATGACTAGACCAGACCAATCATTACGTTGAAAATCAAGAAAGGAACTAAATGGCTTATAGGAAATCCACATATTCCCACTCTCAGCGTCACCTACATCAATACAATCAATCTCTTTTCGACTAATGTACTGCCCATCCTTTTTAAATCGGACTGAGATTTGAGGACCATAGTGTGACCCCTGCCACTCTCCAGGAAAGAGACCACATACCAGAATCCCAATGATTCGGGTATCGCATTTGGGAGGTATCATCAATGTTATTTTGTGCCTAGGTTGTTCTTCTTTGAACCATCTTGGAATTTTGTTTCCGGGAATACCAATCCTTAGCTCACGATCTGCGACAGCAATTCGCTGTATTCAACAGGAAAAAAAACATCAGATAATACTCAAAATGATCACTAAAAAGAAAGGTGAGAAACGAAAATGGAAATTGAAACATAAACAGAAACAGAACCACCTGAAGGACTGATTTGTGCAACATGTTATCAAGGTATCTTATATTATCTTCATCCTTTAGAAGTTTGTGACAATTCATGAAGGAAATACGATACCACCAGTCACACTCTTTTAGTAGGCCGTTAATCTTTTCAAGGGAGTAGCAACTATTTGCATATAATACTTGTATTCTTGATGGGAGGGCATGCAAAGCTTGAAGTCGGCGACACTCATTCAAATATAACTTTGTAAGACGAGAAAGACATGAGATGGCTGCAGGTAATTGGATGAGATTATCGTTTCCACTCAGGTCTAAAGCTTCCAAGGAGGAAAACACATGTAGATTTCTTAGGAAGACTTCACATTCCGTTGGTCTCCAACTAAGACTAAATGTTGTAAAGGAACACAAATTTGTCAAAGTATGTAACCCGATGGAACATGGTAGACTTGTTGTATATCTTCTAAAACTGAAGTAGCCTAGGCTAGACAGATATCCAAAGGACGAGGGCAATATCTTTAAACTAGAACAGAAATCAAGATTTATAAATGATAGATTTACCATACAGGGGGACACCTCCGGAAATCTCTGAAGACTTGAGCATTTAGTGAGCTTTAGATACCTCAAGGATTCCATCTCAAACTTGGATGGTAGACGCTTGAGCCGCTCACACCTAGTAATGTCCAACTGGAAAATCCTTTTGTGACAACCAAGAGACTCATGAACCTCAACCAAGTTCGTACAACGTGACAAAATCAACTTCTCAATGTTTGGAGACACAGAAACATCTGGAAACGTCGTTAGGCTATCCAACTTGTGAAGTCGAAGTAACTTCAAGTTTGGCATAATCTGCTAGTCGAGATAGAAATTAAATAACATAGTTATATAAAAGTTCACGCTTTACAAACGTTCAAACATTTTGTTAAACATGTAAGACTTGTTTGCCTTTATAAATGTGGTGATATATCATATTACAATACCACACTTTACACAATTACATAAAAAAATAAGTTCATAACTTTGAATTTCAGAGAACGTAAAATTTTTCCTCTCATCTAAAAGTCTTTTAGATAATATGTTTTACGCCGCTCCAATCTATTGCTAAGAATGTGCTAATTACCTTTTGTCCGTTCCAAAACTGTTTAATGGCGCCACCAACCACTTCAAGACCAATGAGCTTACTCACATATGACGTTGATAGAGAGGAAAACGGGTACTCACTTAAACGAAGCCATCGTAAGTTCTCAGGGAAAAACGTAGGCTCGCTACAAGTAAATTTGCCTTTAATATCAAGCAGGCGAAGATTCTTCATGCCTTCAAAAACGTTGGCGCTAAAACCCATTTCCTCCTCATATTCGTCAACATCATATTGCTTATCAGACACCAGGATTGCTTCAATTGCTTCTAGTTTCTGAAACACAGATTTAAACACATATTAAACTTTACTCACTCTAAGTACAAAATACATTTTAATGAGAAGAGATGGATAGATAATTAGATGGATAGATAGATAGATTGAGAGATTTTGTTACTTTATTTTTGTTGATGGAATCGCGAATATCTTGAAGCTGCCATAGCCTGCTATTGGGGAAACTCTGGCGAACTATTTGCCATCCCATTTCTTGTATGAGATCATGCATACCTATTATATCATTAGAAACGATGATCAGAGACCTCTCAATAAGAACACTAATCCCTATTAGTGGGTCAAAACCACAACTCTCAAGTACATGATTTACATATCCTATCTTTTTGCCCTTGAAGAAGCAAGCAATGTCTAGGAACATTTCCCTCTCAGAAATCTCTAACCCATCAAAACTTAACTTCAATGTCTCAAATATCTCAACATTTGGTGCTTTTGCTAGTCTATGGAAAGCACTTTCCCACATAAAAGCTTTCCTCCCATGAAAGTACGAGCCTAAAACTCTCAGAGCTAAAGGCATATTGCCAGCCCAACGAATCGCACGGCATGACAACTCCTCATACCCTTTCGGTGGGTGATTTGCTTTAAAAGCATGCATGCTAAACAGCTCAAGAGATTCATCCTCTAGCAAACAACCCACCTTGTACTTATCATTTGCATCAGATAACAATTGCTCATTTCTCGTGGTGATAATGATTCTACTTCCTGGACCGAAGGAGTCATGTGTAGCAGCTAGGAACTCTAAATGCTTCCAATCATCCACATCATCGAGAACTATAAGAACCTTTTTATTCGCAAATCTTGCTCGTATCATACTCACCCCATCCTCGGGATCCTGAACATTAAAGTTGTAATTGGTCAGCTGTAGAACCTCCCTTAGAACCTTTTCTTGTAACCCACATAGATGTCTTTTAGTAGAATTGTTTTCTCTAACATCATGCACAAAGCTACTACCTTCGAACATACACTTGATCCTTCTAAACAAAGCTTTAGCAATAGTTGTCTTCCCTATTCCTCCCATTCCATGTATCCCTACCATGCGCACCTCTTCGTTTTCTTCTAATCTCAAATACGATTTCAATTTATCCATATGAGAGTTGATGCCAACTAAACTCTTCTCCATTTCACAGCTAGGGTGCATATCACCTAAGATCTCATGGACAATCTTGTTGACATATGTAGATTCACCCCTGTGAAACAATTTAAGGCAACTTTTAGCAACCTAAACATATAGATATATTTGAAAGTGTATGAATCTCAATCAATGATTTCACTAAAGATACAACCTAATATATACAAGAAGGATGAAACTAAACTAGGTAACAATATATCCTATAACTATGGAAAGATATACATTATTACAATACAAATTTATTCAAATAATTATAATAAATAATGCTTGCTAATACACCCCCTTAGCAAAGCATTAGCCGGTTGGATGCGAAGACTCTTTGTAAATCGTGAAACAAGTGTCTGGGTAGCCCGTTAGTAAAGATATCCGCATACTAATAATCGACGGGTACATGGAGAACTCAAATGGACCCTAGCCGAACCTTTTTACGCACAAAATGGATATCTATCTCAACATGTTTTTTCCTTTGATGCTGAACCGGGTTATTAGATAAATACATGGCTGATATGTTATCACAATAAATGATAAAAGCCCGTCGAATGGGAACCTTGAGCTCGAGTAGAAGGTTGCGTATCCATGAAAGTTCAGCCATGATATTAGCAACATCGCGATACTCAGCCTCGACACTTGAGCGAGATATCGTGGGTTGCCTTTTAGAAGACCAAGATACCAAATTATCTCCAAGAAATACACAATACCTAGATGTTGATCGGCGAGTGTCAGGTCAGCCCCCCAATCGACGTCAGAATAAGCCGTTATCTTGATTGATTCGGAAGGTAATAAATGCTATCCATGATTCATAGTGCCCTTTAAGTACTGTACGATGCGTTTAAGACAATTAAAGTGATGTTCTCTAGGAGCATGAATGAATAACCAAACTTGTTGGACCGCATAAGAAACATCCGGGTGGGTGAGTGTCAAATGTTGAAGAGCCTCAACTAAACTCTGATAAAGTGATCCTTCGGGAAGTAACGTACCTGCGGTAGCACTTATCTTAGAGTTAGTATCCACCTGTGTGTTCTAAGGCTTGCAGTTTTGCATATTTACCCGGTGTCAGAATATCTGAGACATATGAGGCTTGAGAGAGGAACATGCCATTGGAGTTATGCTTAACCTCAATCCTAAAAAAATGATGTAGTTGACCAAGATCAGTCATGGCAAATTCACGAGACATAGCATCAATAAAATGTTGAAGTACACGTGTGTTTGATGCTGTCAAGATGATGTCATCGACATATAAAACTAGATATGTCATATTGTTGCCATGTTGATAGACAAAAAGTAAGATGTCAGAAGTGGTGCACTTAAATCCACACTTTTGAATGTAGGTGGCAAACCGATGGTACCATGCACGGGGGGCTTGTTTCAAGCCATATAATGATTTGCGAAGCCTGCAAACATGTGCGGGGTTTTGGCTATCAATGAACCCCGGGGTTGAAACATATATACAGTTTCACGAAGATCCCCATAAAGGAACACTTCTTTACATCAAGTTGATGTATGGGCCACGCACAAGATAACACAAGGCTAAGAAAGGTTTGAATTATGCATGGTTTGACCACGAGACTAAACGTTTATCACAATTGATACCAACATGCTGTGATTTTCCATTAACTACCAACCTGGCTTTGTTTCATTCGAGTGTCCCTTAGCTTTATATATGTGGCGAAAGCGCCACATGCACCGAATGACATGAGCATCAGGAGGATGAGGTACAAGATCCTAAGTTTTAATTTTTTATTAAAGCTCTATATTCAATTTTCATGGCATCATACCAATTCGGATTTGGGCATGGACATGGGATTTTGGAATTGGTGAGATGGTAGTGGTATGTAGATTGAAAGGTATGGTTGGTTTGGAAATTCTAGCCCGTGATCAAATGACCATGGGGTGTGCGGGAGGAGGGGGCAAGGGGGGGGGGTTATTATGGTTGG
>BJCO01382504.1:0-11099 GCA_018326465.1 Flaveria floridana | reverse complement strand
TTCCTTAGCAACTAGAAAACCTACTTCATTTTTTGTACCATCTGACCCTGAGTACCACAGTTTATAACCGTTGCACTCTTTTGCTCTTCCACCCCGCCATCTAGTCTCCTGAAGGCACGCTATCTGGACCCTACGTCTCTTTAGCACATCTATTAACTCTAATAACTTACTAGTTAGTGTTCCTACATTTCACGATGCCACTCGTAAACTATACCCTTTTTTCTCTTTATTAGCACCTCTCTTCACCGAACATGATCTCGGTGCAGCCAAATGCCTCCCTCTATCTATAATACCGCACTAACACGCCGAAAACAGCCACTAAAGACGAGTCAACAAAACACGAGGTCAAACGAAAAAGCCAAAAAGGTGGTGCAGCACTAGGAGAAGCCAATCAAAGCACGCGGTCAACACAACACTATAAACGTAGATATATAACAAAGCCAAACAACACTTTACACAGAATAAACACAGGTACTAGCCAAACAGAGCAAACAAAAGCACCCAAAAATGGGGATGACTCTCCCTAAATTTCGGTACTCCTAACCAAGCCAAACAATTTAAACGTAGAAATATAATTAAAGAATGCTAAAAAAGCAGATAATAAAAACACGAGAATGGAACGATCTCACCAAATGTGCCACCAAGTAAGGTGGCCTTTGTGCGGCGTCTATGAAGGGATGCTCAACGTTGGGACGTTGATGATATTTGGGCGTCCGTGGAGGTGTGGTGTGTGGTGTAACGGCAGGTGGGTTGGCTGCGTTGGTGGGAGGTGTGCGGGTGTGGGGGTGGAGGTTGCTAGTTTGCTTTGCTAGTTGTGTAGTTTTGGTGTTGGCTGGTTGCTAGGGGGTGGGGTGTAGAAGGTGGTCAGAAGGAGGGTGTCCGGTAGGAGGCGATAGGGGTCGTTCCGGCGGGAAGGTCCGGCAGGAAGGTCCGGCAAGAGGCGTTCTGGCAGGAAGGTCCGGCGGGAAGGTCCGGGGGGAGGTCCGGGGGGAGGTCCGACAGGTGCTCCGGTGAAGTTCTGGCGAAGTTGTTGGGCGGGGCGTTCCCTACGCAGGTTTGTGGTCGAGGGTTTGCGGCGGGTTAGTGGTGTGGTCGAGGGTTTGTGGTGTGGTCGAGGGTCCGGCGGAGGGTTGATGATTCCGGCAGGGTTTTCCTGCGTTCTGGTTTGGCCGGCGGGGCCTACATTCCGGTTTAGCAGGCGGGGGGTAGGTTCCCTGCGAAGGTTTAGCAGGCGGGGGGTCGGGGGTTCGTGGTTCCGGCGACAGTGATGTTCCGACGGTGATGCTCCGACGGTGATGCTCCGACGGAGGCGACGGTGATGCTCCGATGGTGATGTTCCGACGTTGATGCTCCGACTGTTAGTGGTTCCGTCGACAGTGATGCTCCGACGTAGGTTTACCTGCGAATGTTTGAACTATCCGGGTTGTCTATGTGGTCACGGGTTATTGGCGACCGTTGGTGGTGGCCGGTGTTGATAACCGTTGGTGGTGACCGGTGGTGGTGGTGACCGTTGGTGGTGACTGGTGATGGTGGAGGCGGTACCAAGAGGGCACCGGTGAGCAGATGCAGTAGAGAGAGAAAAAGAACAGATGCAGAAAAATTAGAGGTGGCAAAATGGACAGATTATTGCACGTGCAGTAAGAAGACTCAAAATAAAACTAATAATTAATGGAGTAAATCAACGGTATAAAGGCAATATTTTACTTTTAAAAATTATACGTAAATTATGCCACATACTGGAACACCCGAATGTCATTAGCCGATATTCATGAAGTTTTAAGCAAAATCCACCATGCAGAGACTAGAGGAGTAATTTATCTATTATAATAAAAGAATATTGATTTTAATTTTCCATCTATCTCTCTTATTAAATGATTACATTAATTACCAATGATATTATTTAACTTTTTTAGATTAAATATAGTTTTTTAATAATTTAAGAAAGAGTTCTTTTTATAAATGTAATTTCTAAGAAAATATTTGTTAAGATAATATTTTTTTCTAAAACATCAAAATTTTCTAAAAATATGAAATATTTAAAAATTAGTCTATTTAAATAATAAAATTTTATAAACCCAAATAATTAAAATTCAGAGTTATAACGAGGTTTTGTTAGAAATAACACTTTTTTAATATGATTTGTTTTGAAATAAAATGTTTGACTTTTTTTAAAAAAATAAAAAAATTATTTTATTACTTATAATTATTAATCATAAGTAATTTCAATCGTATCATATATCAAAATATCATTTTATAATTAGTACCTTTTCGTTATTAATTATTTAATATTTATTTTTTCAACTCGTGTAATACACGGGGCACTAAGCTAGTATTATATAAAACATACATGTTAAAAGACCTGTCGACGTATATATCCTGACAAATCATGTTTAAAGACAAGTTCTTCAGGTAGAGACGATGGGGTATAATAGATCTGAGGGATATGTGTCACACCTTCCTATAGTTGTCCATGGAAGTGAACTTATGGTCTAATATATATATAGAGCGACATCAGTTTTGTATGATTATATGCCTTTAGATGGAGATAAAGGTCGCATACGGATCAAGTGCTCCAAGAGAAAGAGCCATGCCAATAAGTGATTTCTTGAAATAAGCGGTTATCAAGTGATTAAGTGCACATCGCATACGGAATTTTCATTCCGTATAACTAAATGGGTCAATAGTTCGTGTTTAGTCTCACCTCGAACATTTCTTAAGTTTTCTTTCTATAAAATTGTATTTTTAAGTGTTTGTAAAAATTGGTGGTTTGTTTCCCTGAAAAGAGTGTATCCGTAGTTTGACAAATTCTCTCTCTTTAAGCACATAAAATTTAGGGAATTATTTAAATTAAAACTCTTTTAAAACTAAAATGGATAATAAGTAATCTCAACCATCCATCAGCTTAATCAATGGTTAAAACTAAATCATTGAAAAATGTTTCTTAGAGGAGTATTTTAATAAGGGTGGGGTTATTCTATAAAATAAGAAAGAACTAAAAAGGGTGAGAACTATTATTATTTATTAGTTTTATATCTAAGAGCTAAGAAAAATTGGTGGCATAATGGTAAATAGTTGAAACTTTAAATGATAGACCAACGGTATTTTAGTATTAACCACATTTTCAAGTTTCATCATTTCTTTAAATGCTCGTAACTTTTACATGCAATATTATTTTTTTAAAACTACACTGTAAAAACAAGCATTTTTTAGTCTTTAAAACACCTATAATTTTGATACGTAAAAATGAAGTATTTTTTTATGTTAGTTCAACTCATTGTGTAATATTCATTAGTTTATTATGTAATATCAGGTCATTGTGTAATATTAGTACATTGTGATATTTATCAGATCATTTTGGCTAATGTTAAACATTTTATTATGCATTGTGTTTTTAAAATGATAATTTTCAAATAACAGAATGCTAAAAATATAATTTTTTACGTTTTCCAATTTATTATGTAATCCTTATCAGGTCATATGTAATCCTCATCAAGTAGCTCATTGTGTTTATTACTAATCATCAAGTCTAGTGCTAGTCATTGTGTTATCCATTGTGTGTAATGTTAATCATTGTGTTATGTATTATATTTTTAAAATGATGATTTTCAAATAACACAATGCTAAAAATGTAACTTTTTTATGTTTTGCTAGTTCATTGTGCAATCCTAATCATGCCATTATATAATTCTCATCAAGTAGCTCATTATGTCTATTGGTAATTAGCGAGTCTAGTATCGTTCATTGTGTTACTCATTATGTCTAATGTTGACTATTATATTGTGCGTTGTGTTTTTTAAAATGATGATTTTTAAATAACATAATGCTGAAAATATAATTTTTTATGTCTTCTAATTCAATTATATAATCTTGATTAGGTCATTGTGTAATTCTCATCAAGCAACACATTGTGTCTATTGTTAATCATCGAGTCTAGTGCTAGTCATTATGTTACTCATTATGTCTAATATTAACCCTTGTGTTATGCATTTTGTTTTTTTAAATGATGATGTTCAAATAACAAAATAATGAGAAATATATTTTTTACGTGTTTTCTAGTTCATTGTATAATCCTAATCATGTCATTATGTAATCCTCATCAAATAGCTCATTGTGCATATTGCTAATTATCAAGTCTAATGTTGGTCATCGTGTTACCCATTATGTCTAATGTTGATTATTGTGTTATGCATTGTGTTTTTAAAATTGATGATTTTCAAATAACACAATGTTGAAAATGTAATTTTTTATGTTTTTAGTTCATTATATAATCCTGATCATGTTATTATGTAATCATCGTCAAGTAGCTCATTGCGTATATGCTAATCATCGAGTCTAATGCTAGTTATTGTATTACACATTGTGTCTAATGTTGATCATTGTGTTTTTTAAAATGATAATTTTCGAATAATACAACAATGAGACATGTAAATTTTTTATGTTTCAAGTTCATTATGTATTTCTTATCAGGTAATTATGTAATCTTCACCAATTCAGATGATTACATAATTACCTGAAAAATTACACAATGAATTAAAAATGTGAAAAAAACTGTTTTTATATCAACACTATAGGCGTTTTAAAGATTAAAAAATGTTCGTTTTTATGGTGTAATTTTTTTTAAAAAATAATGTAGTATGTAAAAGTTATAGATGTTTGAAAAAAAAGGTGAAACTTGATAAGGAGGAATATTACCAATTTTACCATCAGCCTAATTTTGATCAAAACGACACGTGTTAACATATTAATCCTTCTTACACTTTTTAGTTTTATAAGACTTTGTGCTTGAACCTTTTCCTTTTAATTATAGTCACTTTTGTTGATTTTTTACAAGTTCTTTTATTTTTTAAGAAAAAATTACCCAAATAGCCATTTGACTATAATATTTTACCTAAATAACCATTGACTTTTGAGTTTTTAATTTTAGCCTTTTGACCAGCATGTATCTCCATGCGACG
Source organism: Flaveria floridana (assembly GCA_018326465.1). Classification (NCBI taxonomy): domain Eukaryota; kingdom Viridiplantae; phylum Streptophyta; class Magnoliopsida; order Asterales; family Asteraceae; genus Flaveria; species Flaveria floridana. Next base: position 6,144 of record BJCO01382504.1, on the reverse strand, counting down.
ATACCAAAGCATGAGGTATCGCCCACGTGACAATTTTTTTTGTTAGAGATACGCTGAATATACTGTAGATTATGTGTAGCGTTGGAGATACGCCGGAGATACCGTGACAATTCTGTATCGCCGGAAATGGTCATTTATAAAAATATTTTAGTGTTACTAATATTACTAATATAATGAATATTTTTCATCCAAAAATGTCATTTTTTAAAATTTACATTAGTTATTAAATGTTAAAAAATAAAAATTAATGAATGTTATGGTAAAGTTTAGAAATCATAGAACCGAACTTTTGAGTATCGTGTTTGGGTTAATTTTATATTTGGATCTACAACTAAGTTGTTATTATGAAAGTTTCATAAAGTTAGAAAGAACCTTTGGGTTTAAAAATTAAAATTGAAATTTTCGTTATTTATTAAAAAAAACATCTGAAAAGTTGTCTATAATTTACTTTTCCTCAAACTTTGAAGAAAAAAAAAATCATATCTAACTTAAACTAGTAAAATTTTAGAAAAATCATGTACAAACTATTTCGTTATAACTCAACCACCTTTAAAGGTTTTATATTACAATGGAGATACCAAGCAGCAAAGGATACCAAGTAGATTGTTTTCAAATTAATTTTATTATTAAAGTAAATAATTATTTTCGAAATCAAACTCACGCATATATAATTTGCAAGTTAGTTTTATTATCAAGTTAATGTTTGTTGGTTATAAAAAGTAAAAAAAATGTTTTCAAAAGGATAACATATTATTGTTGTTTGAATTAATGGAGACCATATTCATGATTCCGGCTGTAGCAGCCAGCAATACCACAACCACCAGCGATACCACACCCATCAGGGATACCACTTAACACAGGCAATACCAAATTTAGTGTGTATCGTTGGTGGCGATATATTTTTACATTTTTTTCTAAAGATGGCGATATATTGGCAATATTATATGCGTTGGTATCGCTGGTCAGTAAAAGCTGAAGATACCACATGTATTGGTATCGCCGGTTGTAGATATTAGGACAAATGGCAAAATCTGATTTGTTGAATACTTTGGAAATTTAAAAAGTCAATGACTATTATTGAAAATCAATTTGGTCAAATGGCCATTTTGGTAAATTCCCCAACGTTCATAACTTTTTTGTACGACATTACTTTTTATAAAAATTACATCGAAAAACGAATGTTTTTATCTTTAAAACAAGTTGTTATATAAAAAGATATTTTTTTATTTTTTAAGCTCATATATCATCACTGTATATTTAGTGCAGTTTATAATGTATTTTTGTTAGTTATTGTATTTTTCTAAATACTATTTTATTTTTTTTAAAATGATGAACCTTAAAAATATAATGGTGGAATAACATTGTTGTGTAACTGTAATATGTAAAACATAATAATAATTTAACAACTAATTAATCTAATATATTAAGAACAACGACAACATATAACACAATGTATTATTGTGTTTTTTGATCGTTATTGTGTTATCTTGAACAATGAGATTTTTGAACAGTACATTGGTGAAATAACATCATTGTGTATGTCTAATTATAAAACACAATGATAGATAACAAGAAGTTTATATAATATATTAAAAAATAATGACAAAAATAACACATTGTATTATCTTCAAAACTATGAGTTTTGCAAAATACATTGGTGAAAATATATCATTGTGTACTTCTAAATATCATTGTGTACTTCTAGTTGTAAAACCAATTATAGATAACAAGTTTATATAATGTATAAAAAATAATAACAAAATAGCACAAATGATTTAACAATGCAAAACACAATGATTAATATATATAAACAAATGATGTATAATATATGACACAATAAACTAATATTTGACCCAATGAACGTATAAGACACAATACGCTGACATATTTGATACAATGATCAAACTGCCATTTTCTTTAGAATAATAGAAGGACACGTGTTAAGCTCATAATTCTTATTAGGCTTTTTAGATTAAATTTTTTTTTACTATAACCCTACCTTAAAATTTACATTATATATTGCTTTTCTATTAAATTTTCATATATCATTTAGTTTTTTCTAGAAGTTTGTAATATTTAATCTTTAAAATAAATTTGAATATACTGCATTGTTCAAATTGCTTTTGTTATTATCTATATATAATTTTCTTTTGAATATTGAGTTATATCTAAAATAAAACTTTTATTATGAATTATTATCATAGCAAGTGGATAAACTTTTTATCAAACTTTTAGATAAATTTACTGTATTACTTATCTACCAAATAGTTTTACTTGTCTACTAAAATGATTGATTTTTGTAGTATAAATACCACCTTAATGTATATGAGAAAATGCACATCTTGTAGACACTTTTATAGTTATACATTTCTCTTTTTTTTACTCTTGTAATTCTCTTTAAAGTTCTTAAGGTATGACACTAATCTTGTATTATATTATGATATTATAACAATTTTTTGTTTCTTTTGCTCATCCTTTTTTTTCTTGCTTTCTCTCGACTAGCCCCCTAAAGTCCTAAACCAAACATATATGGTTAATAAAGTGTCAACCGGGCTAGATTATTATTATTATTTTTATTTTTTTTTTGAAAAACAACTCTTAGATTAACTAGTATAAAATGGGTAACACCTAGATAATCTAGGAGTTGTCGCCACCAAGATTTAAATCAACAATCATTTGGTTGAGATAAGCGTATCATTCTAATTCCTATCTAATTACCACTATACCCAACCCCCCCACCCCGGCTAGATTAATTTAGCCCAACAAGGGAGGGGCATTGAATTCTCCCTCACCAACGTCACCTTTAAAGATTTAAATTTTAATTTATCTAGTCAAGTTAACTCCCAGATCATTATGCACTCGAGCCAAATCTTACTCTCGTGTTTAAGGGCGGTTACAAAGAAAAACTCCATCCTCTGTGACAAGCTTAACAGGCGTTATTGTGTCTTAACAAGCCTTAGGAAAGGAAGAGTGCCCAAAGTACTAATAAATATAGCTAAATAATCTCTTTGTCGGGAGATTCATTGTAGCGTCACATCCCTAACAATATCGTGTTAGAGCTTACGCGTAAGGGAGCAACGAAGAAACAAACGATGACAGGGGGTTTATTTTAAGTTTAAAATATCGACCCATATGAGGGAGAGGTCGATAAACGTATTTTGTTAAAGGCGAAAAAACTTTTAAATATATAAATGAAACATATTTCTAACGTGAGAGATTTTAGTTAAGCGTAAATTTATAAATTTCATTCTTAAACATTTATTTTTCCTTGGATAGAACTAAAATACAATGACTCAACATATCATTATCTTCGACATAAAGGGTTCCTTTTGTGAGGAGACACATGTTTAACTTTGCAAGTTGCAACAAAGAAAAGGATAATGTAATCTTATCAAATGCTAACATAGTCTTTACAAAAGTCCGATTAATATATTTCAAAAGAAATACAAAAGAGTTTAAGGATGTTTTGGTACCTTTCTTTTCATCAATGATTATATACTTTTCAAATTTTTATTAACGGAACTTTCTTTGTTATAAAATAGTAATTTTTGGGTTATTTGAATTGCTAGATTAGTGATAAAAGTCAAAACTCTATGCGAAGAACTAGAGTTCAAATCCTTGCATGTAATAGTTTAGGCCTTTTGCCCAATGGTACCCATGTTATTATATGGTATCTTGTTTTCATGTGGTTGTTAGTTCATGTCTGGTCATAAACAAGTAGTCTACATTTAGAAATAGATTTAGAGTGTGTGTTTGCAGGTGCAAGTTATAATAGATAAAAACGAAATAGGAATTGTTATTATTGGTTGTTTTAAAATACAATTAGTAAACTAGTGTTCCAGTGGTATAGTGTTTGTCTATTATAAAAGTAATATGAGTTCAAATCTTTGTAAATGCAAGATTTAACAAAATGTGATTGTAAAAAATACTATTAGAAATTACTAAAATTGAGATAAAATTTAACTATTTGTCTTTTAATAAGTTACTAGGTTTTACCCCATGCACTTTGTGCAGGGAATCACATCACTATGTCAAACATCAAAGTGCTGCAACGAGGATAATGAATGTTGAAAATTTTTGATATTCAAAATTAGAATATCCAATTTTTTAGATTGAGAGATTGAAATCTATTAATCAGAATTTTAGGATATCCTGGATATGTGAAATTGAACACCCTGAGAGATTAGCATAACTAGAAGGTTTATCCAATCACGCAGCATCACGAGAAAACGCATCAGGAAAAATATTTATAAAGCCATTTATATTATAAAAAAATTTATTTCCAAAATAGTCACCTACTCAAAATAAACATTTGTAAGTCTATAAACAATAATTTAACAAAACCGTATTTAACGTTTTAAAATTTTACTTTGTTAAATAATATAAGTAATAAAAAACAACTAAAATAATATATATTCAAAAGAAAATAATGATATCAATTTTTAAAAATTTAAAACTACAGTACTTTTGACCTACATGAATAGATTCGCAAGAAGGTGTCGGGTCTGTCGGTTTTCGAATAAAAAGTATGCAAAAGCATGATCAGAGACCCGAGAATTACTCGTAACATAAATTCAAAAAAAAATAGGTGTTCAGATCATGCTCCATAATGTAATTGAAAGTGTCTCGTACACGAACCGAGAAATGTTGCTATAGAAATGTGAACATAGCATAAGAAAGTAACAAACGTTAATATAGAAACATGTATAAAAGTGATTAAAAATCAAAAGTTAGTAAAAAACCGGATAATAAATTAGTAACTATGTAATTTATATTAGTAAATATAAGAGTAAAGTAGTAATTATATGTTTTATTTTTAATAACATATATTCAAATGGGTACATATATAATATTTATGTTTAAAGAAGAAGATATATGTAATTAAAATTTTAGGTTGGAGATATATGTAAATGACTAAGAGCATTCATAGCCCGTTCCTCACATATATGTTAGTGGGTGCCATATATTATATGGGATGTTTGTGAGTGATTGTGAGTAAAAAAGGTAGAAAATATAGTCATTGTATCGTTTTTCTCATATTTGAGCAAACACGATACAACCCACATAATTTTTTTAATATTTTTTGAAGTGGTTGTGAGTGGATGAAATAGAAAAAGATAATGATAAAGATATAAAAAATATTATTTAATTAAAAAGGTATAGAAAAAATAGTGATTTATAGTGTAGTTATAAGAATGTTGATAAGTGATGGATTGTGAATGCTGTAAGTTTTATAAGAGGATATATGTAATTAGAATTTTAAGTTAGTATATATGTAATTTATTAAGTTTATAACGAGAAATATCCCAAAACTATTTGTTGTTTATTGGTATTGATTTTCTAAGGTAAATTGTTCCTTTTAAATTTACTTTTTATAATATTAACTATTGCAAAACTATGAAATGTTTCATAATAAATTAAAACATAATTTTGCATGAAATGTTTAGGGTTGTTTAAAAAGGCAAAAAGCTCATTTGAATATGGCTCAAAAATATCTCACTAATAAACAAGCGCAAGCCAAGTATCATTCTAAAATATTATTTTATTACAGTAGATAGATATTTAAAGATGGACATGATTATATTTAGCATTTTTATCACAATATTTCGTACAAAGAGAGGAAACATATTAAGATGGAACAAAAATAGGAATTAAGAGCAGATATCCATGATGCCTTTAGGATTATATTTATAATTATATTTCCAATCATTTCTTTAAATATTATTGCCCTGTGGTTTTGTTGGTTGTATTAAAAATATTGTCCGATTTCATTTTTCCTATGCGTAAACTAATTAGTGCTACTGAATAACCCTTTAATAGGAGTCCCATCCCCATGACCCCATGTGGTCAAACCCTTAATGGGCTCGTATAATATAAACAAGCGAAATGATTTGGTTAGGGCTAGACTGTCCAAAGCTATATTTATTGGGCCTGGGCTTCAAATCTACTTGTGTTGATTCAAAGTTCTCCCATCACTATTCACCGCTCACCAATACGAAGTTCGTATCTATTATCTAATATATTAAAAGCTTGACGATAATATATATACATACATACATACATACATACATATACATATACATATACATATACATATACATATATATATATATATATATATACATATATATATATATATATATA
>BJCO01382313.1:0-12619 GCA_018326465.1 Flaveria floridana | reverse complement strand
TCTCAATCTAAATTAAAAATATATCTAAAATTAAAAAAAATAAAAAAAATATTTTTTAGTTTTCGGATAATCGGATATCCGAATATCCGAAACTTTTGAAAATCACTATCCGAATCCGAATCCGAATTTTCGGATATCCGAAATTCGGATATCCGAATTTTCGGATATCCAAAAATTCGGATATTTCGGATTCGAATTTTCGGATCGGATTCTCGGATTCGGATATTTTTGAACACCCCTACGATTAGGAGTCATCCCAATTTTAAAATTTTGAACTTTGAAAATGTTAAAATCTCAAATCGGTACACATCAAGCGCGAAACGACACCGTTTTATCCCCGAATACAGGTTTCCCTCGCACATAGCTGCACGCTACCACTAACCTCACTGAACGCCGATTCACCGGCGAACATCACCGGTAGCCATAATAACCATTCGTATGCTATTTTCTCTTTATGGGTTTCGTCAATTCTTCATTTTTCATGATGATTGTAACCTCAATTCATAGTTCTATATCACTTGAATCAGGTTTTTAATCAATTTGTTCGTCTTTGGGGGAAAAGGGGTTTCGTAGTTGCAGCAATGGCAGGGATTGTGAAGCCACAAAGTGGGTTTGTAATCACACCCCACAAAGTATCGATCTGCATTCTTCTTCAGGTTTATGCTCCTTCTGGGCAACTGTCAGTGCCCTTCCCTTTTGCCTCGATTTCTCAGCATAATCGTCTTGGATTGTTCTTGATCGCCCTTACGAAGGTAAAAACTTCTGTTGGTTTAATCACCAAAGTTATCAGTAATTGATTTGGTAGCCAAATGTTGATGGGTTTAATAAGTTTTGATTGTCTGTGTGGCAAGTGGTTGTTCTGATTTCATGGTTATTTAGGAATTAGGGCTGGAGTAATAGGGTTTGGAAAATTATGTAGAAATCTGCCATAAATTAACCGGGTTATAGATGTAATCTTTAAGAAAAAGATGACCTTGAATCTTTCTAATTAGACCATGTTAGATTCACATCGAATCTGCTGCAGCCGAAAAATTTGTGGTAGATTGTAGAGAAATTTGTTAGGAGCCCTAAATTGGTACACACTTTAAGTGCTTATGATATGATGATTTATGGCATGTAAAATGACTTATATTTTTATGACTTTATGATTCATATCATTGTTATTATTCCTTTTTTCTTCATGTGTTACTTTTGACATCTTCTGATTAACTGGTTTTTCTCTATCGGCCTTGAAGTCATGTGATGATATTTTGGAGCCAACATTAGATGAATTCTTGAAGCTTTTAAAGGAATTTGGTGAATTATTAGATAATTGGTTAAGTGATCATGTAACCGGTAGGTTATCTTCATTATCATCACCAGATGACCTCTTTACCTTTTTCAGTGAGTTACGAGGTGAGCAACTCTTTTCTCTATAATTTAAATCTCAGTATTTCTTTTCGTCTTCGTTGATGTTTCTTCCTCCATTTTACTGCATACGTGAACTATTTTTCATCTTGTACGTAGTTTATACTTTATATGTATTCAGTTATTTTTACTCTTGTATATGGCTTTAGCAGTTCCGGTATTATGTATTTGTATTTTGTTCATTTAAGTAGGTTGTTTTTGCAATACCTAAGTAAAACCCCATGTATTCATAAACTAAACAAAAACTGATTATCCTCTTAACAATGAAATAATCATGCATATTATATTGGTGTGATCTATAGGCATTCTTGCGGGACCAGAAACAAGCATTATTGATGATGATCAAATAAATTTAGATCCAAATAGTAACCTTGGAATGTATCTTCGTCGTTGCTTGCTTGCCTTCAATATGTTGTCATTTGAGGTATCCTTTTTTTTAATTGTTATGAAGTAAATATATTAATAAACCTATCTTACATACGTTATATTTTTGTGATGGTTCGTTACATGTAGGGCACGTGTCATCTCTTGACAAATATAAAGGCATATTGTCAAGAAGCGGTCTCTCCATATAAAATGTCGCATTTGCATGATGCTAGCAATGATCCAGAGGCACCTTTAGAATATGAAAACATGGATTTGGAGAACTTTGTACTCCAAAATTTTACAGAAGAACTTGAATCAAGGAAAAGGTCAACTGAAAGGGTTCCTTTCCATAATCATTCATCAAAAGCACTCTTTAGTCTAATTGAAGGTGAGAATTTTTTTTATCATATACATAAAATGGACTAATGACCTTAATGCAAGAAACATCATGTAAATGCAGATATCATGGTATCCCCTGGTCAAAAAGTCAAACACAATCATAGAAGTCAAACACAAACACAAACACACCCACCAAGTGTTGAATCCTCTGATGTGATCCTTCAACGTACAAATTGGCAAATACAAGGATACTTGTCAGAGCAAGCTGACATGATTGAAAAGCAAGTTATTTCATTTATTTTATTTTACCGATATCCTTGCATTGTTATTATTGTATTGATATATGAATTATTTGATAGGCTTGGAAGCTCGTTTCCTATGAGTGCTTTTGAATCTGTTTTAAAGCTTCTTCAGAAAGTGGCACCAGAGTTGCATCGTGTATGTTATTTTGTAATCTGTATTTTCATTGAAGCTTAGATATGCTTTATGTATGACAAATTCAAATCATAAATTTATTTTATTGTTTATAGGTTCACTTTTTACGTTATTTGAATAGCCTTTATCATGACGATTATCCAGCTGCCTTGGAGAATCTTCATCGTTATTTTGATTATAGGTGTTATTCCTCATCTTTAAACTTTTCATTTGTGTGTTTTATAGCAGCATGATACCTTTCAACTAAAGGTGGCAAAATGGGTTGATCAGGTAGAATAAGATCACTAAAAACCTTTTTTTGTCCATTTTGTATAATTAGTTAATGTTTTTAATAAGATTACAAAAAAGCATGTTGTTGCTGAAAACAGTAGATATACACTTTTGGGAAAGATCAACCTACCCTGCTCATTTGCCTTTTAGCTAATTTTTGGATTTGACCAGACCATAATCCAAATTGACCCAGTCATAAGTAAGTGAAACCACCACTTTTACTTTTAGTATTTAGTGATAAAGATGGTAGTTAAGTTTGAAATGGGGCCTTTTAAGTTCTTATTTTTTTGGTCAGCCGGCCCAAGTAAATACATGGTTATTGAAATTGCAGTGCAGGGATGGAGGGATCTGATTTTGTTCCTCCATTAAGCTGCATGAACAATGGAAGATATGAAATTGCTTTATTGTCTCTGGGAATGGCACATTTTCATTTTGGTCACCCTGAATTAGCTCTAAAGGTATATGATGATGATATTGCTTTCTACAGTTGACTTTCCTTCACATTCCTTGTTTAGTTTAATGGTTTTTTGGATACACATTTGAAACTGATTATGTGATATTGAATAACCACAATGAGATAATCAACTGTAATAAGGCGTGCTGCAAGAGATTGTGGTTGGATTTGTTCTACACTTTAAAGCTGTAAGAGTTAGTAGTTGTTTGCGTGCTTGACAAATCCAGTTTATGTGAGGAATGAATGAGTAGTTGTAATGACCAAACATACATTTGTATATATTGTTAATGCATTCAAATTTAAGGACTTTTAGAGCAGTAGAGCAGTAGAGAACATCAGCGTAGAGGGTAGGAGGAGTCGAGGTAGACCTAGGTTGACTTGGGACGAGATTATTAGGCGAGATATGATAGACTTGCACCTCTCTGATCACATGATCGATGATAGGAGTGAGTGGAGGCGTAGAATTAAAATTAAGGACTTTTAGTGGGTTTTGTGGGTGGGAAGGGTATACGGTGACATGTGGCGGGACCCCCCGCTTGAGGTGTAGTTTTCGTCAACTATCCTTTTTGGGTGTTACATGCCGCTTTTTGTGATGTGCGCACTATCTAATTCTGCATGTGATACTTACCTATGTGTTGTATGCTATGTATTATGATTGCTATGGTTATTGCCTTTGTTAACGAGTCGGGGGTCTCTTCGGAAGCGGTCTCTCTATCTTTCTAGGTAGAGGAAAGACTTGCCACCACATACCCCTCCCAGACCCTGCTCTTCAGCGGGATACACTGGGTATGTTTGTTTGTTTGTTAATGCATTCAAATTTAAACATGACAACCCTTTTTTATTAACTATGAAGATATTTTCTGTTTTATAAGGTATTTGTTAATAATTCTTATATAGATTACTGTATGTAATCCCAGTAATTATGTCTTTGATACTGTAATCAACAATGAACATGTCGGTAAAAAAGGGGTAAATAAGTAATCTTTATATTTCTTAATAATTTTTTTTCAACATTGCTAATCATTTGAACTCTAAATATTCAGTTACTCATTGTCAGACTCACTTTATTCAAACACTTAAAAACTTACAATTATGACTTGAAATAACATACTATGATCATCAGTTTGCTCTTAAGTTTGGCGTGATTTGATGTCCTTTTGCTTCTTGGTTCAGGTTTTGACTGAAGCAGTCCGTGTGTGTCAGCTGGTAAACTTACTATGCTCAGTTTGTTTTATTTAGTAACTAAATGGTCCTCTAATGTTCTTTTATATTTGTTTCATGAATACCTATTTTCTTTTTATTTACTTTTTTGCTTTTACAATTTGTAGCACAGTGATGATACTTGTCTTGCCTACACATTAACAGCCATTTGTAACCTGCTATCTGAAGTTGGTATCTCAAACATAACTGGAATAATGGGAGCATCTGATTCACATGTTTCCACATCATTGTCCGTTCAACAACAGTTATTCGTGCTTCTTAGAAGATCTCTAAAAAGAGCAGATTCCTTAAAGTTAAAGCGCCTTGTGGCTTCCAATCAACTGGCACTGGCTAAATTTGATCTAAAGGTAGGCAATAGATAAGAGTAAAGGTGTCAAGAATGGGCGGCTTGGGGAATGGGTTATGGGTGTTCAGAATTGGGTAGTCTTTTGGTGCGGGTTAATTGGTCGGGTTGTCCTGAAACACTTATGCCATATTCTTTTATTAGTATCTAAAGTTTCACATTTGATTACGGGTTTTATGCATGAAAATATACTTTGTGCATGTTTCAACCCGTTTCTTTTTAAGCTATGTTTTTAAATTACACATTTTGACCTGTAGGAGATATAACATAACCTGGTTCAACCCCTTTTTAACTATAAGAGTTAAAATTGCTACCTCTGCTAGAATCGTGTTTATTCCTGTTTGGCATGTTAATGATTGTGTTTATTGCTGATGCAGCATGTTCAAAGGCCACTATTATCTTTTGGCCCCAAAGCTTCAGTTCAGCTCAGAACTTGTCCAACTAATGTTTGCAAGGTACTATGATCTAATATTGCTGAACTTAACTTTGCAGAATTCTGGATTAAACTGTTGTTGATACTTTCTTTTTCTTGATGTTTCAGAAACTTAGATTAAGTTCTCAATTGATACACCAATTTGATAATGAAAGCTCAATAGTGACAGTTGATGGTGCTTTGAGTACTTCATGGCTTAAGAATCAAAGGAAACCAACAACTACATTGGTTTTTCCTCAAGAAAATGGATCTGAGAGCAATTGTGACACATTTTATTCATGGTTACAATCAAGTTCTGTTCCTGGATCTGTGTTGCAGCTTGTGGGTTCTTCTTATTTAGTGCGTGTAACATCTTGGGAGTTATATGGAAGGTACTCTTACTAATGTCTTCCAAATGTGGAAATTTAAATTCTTGTTTTATTAACGGGTCGAATAGGGGTATGTTTATCTTTAACAGATCATTTGCATAAATAAGGGAAAAAAAGATTATTTAAAAGGAAATGAATCATAAAAGTGTCTTCTAAAGTAAAATTGTTTTCATGGTTACGATTAAGGCCGGATTGCTTTGCGATCTGATGTACGCAGCCTTACCCTACACTTTGTGCAGGAGGCTGTTTTCCACGGCTTGAACCCATGATTTTAAGGGCACAAAGCAGCATCCTTACTAGTTGCTCCAAGGTCCGCCTTCAAAAGTTTCTTCTAATACATTATTTCAATAGCAATCTAATATTTTTGAATAAAAAAATCTTCTAAAGTGTTTTGTTCAAAAAATATTCTAAAGTGTTTTGTTCAAAAATATTAGATTGCTGTTGAAATAATGTAGTCGCAACCAGATTGACATGCAATTATCTATGAAAGGATATTTTCTTTGAGCAAAAAGAAATTCGGGTTAATCCGACCCGGCCTGTTTTGAAAGTACAAAGTGACCTGTTTTGGCTGAACTCATTTGATCTGTTGCCTAATTATAACCTTGGTTCTTTATGAGATTAATTTATATAGGTTCCCTAACATTTTTTATTTTTGTTCCTTAGTGCTTCTCTTGCTCGGTCAAATGCTCTGCTTTTTGCTACCTGTTTTGCTGACTCTTCAAGGTAATAGCATGTCGTTGTAACTGTTTTTATCATTTCATTAAATTGAATTACTATCATGCCCTTATATGGAATTTTATTCTAAAAGTGTTTTGTTCTGTGATTGGTATAGTTCGGCTGATCTTGCATTGGCATACGGGAAACTCATCCAAAATTTAGCTGTGTATAAAGGGTACAAAGGTCAGCATAAGTTCTAGCAAATTTTATTAAACTTATTTTGATCAAACTTCAAGAATGATATTTCAGTGCATTATGTCTGTTACATTTGTAGTAGGTTTCTACTCCTAGTAAAAACAGTCCTATGCTGATCTTTATCTATTTAGCTTTTGCTGCAATACTCTAAATATAGTTATGCTTCAAGTTTCATCAAAATTGCAATTTCTTTCTGAAATGGACAGAAGCAGATGCAATTTATGTCAATATAATCTCATTATTTTTTGGTTTTCTGATCCAAAGTCAAAGCTAGGTTCACCTGTAAACTTGAATTGTAAATACCCCATAGTTGTTAAACGCCATCGCCTAGTGGGACTAGGGCACAAAATAAGTCCAGTCCCAAATACAGCGTTTCATTTAAAAAGGCAATAGATCATGGTCCAAATCGTTCAAGTACGGTAAATGGTTATAAATAATTTTTTTAAAGACTTCTACTTCAAGAAATTTGATTGATGAAGATTATGAGGAAGTGGAGGAAGATGAAGACATGTAATTGAAGTTGATTTTGAACAATGTTGAACTTTTGGTTATTCTAGTTTTACTATTTGTTAGTTTACGAACTATTTGTTTTCAAGTATGAACATAATGTTTTTTAGAGTCTTTTCGTATTTGAGATGGTTATAGTACTTTATGTTGAAGATTATGGTCTTGAAATTTTTTTGTTTTTGAAAGATGTGTTAGCTTTCATTACATAATAGAAAATTTTTTGTTTTTGAAAGATGTGTTAGTTTTCATTACACAATAACTTTTAAATTGTTTTTATTTTATTGAGCTTTTTTTTCTTAGTCCCATGCTTTTTTTTTGCGCTTCTCGCCTAGGCCATAGTCCAAAAAAATCACCTAGAGTGCGCCTCGCGCCTTTAACAACTATGAAATACACCATACTAACAGGGTGTCAACTTATGTTCCTCCGTTTAGTTCAAAGAGTTTGAGTGATATTTAAGACTATGATACCCACTCAAGGTAAGTAATTTATGTAAGCTGTAAAATTTTTTTTGACTTGAATTAGAGGAGGGTCAAATTGATCATAATTATCATCCCATTGCACCATTTAGTTGTGCCATGTTTCTTACTCTTGAATTATTTTTGTTCTATCTGGCTTTTTTGATTTCTAATATACTAGTATTATATTCTATCAACAGAAGCTTTTGTAGCCCTTAAGATAGCAGAAGCCAAGTTTTTATCGGTTTCAAAATCTGGAATCTTGACAGTTAAGCTACAGCTGCTCCATGAACGGGCTTTACACAGGTGTGTTAATATCTACATTAGAGGTGGCATAACATGAGGTTTTGTTATGTGTTGGGTAATGGGTCAACAGACAATTTTGCTTACGGGTTTGGCTGGGATCGCTCGACCTGAAACCCCTCTCTAAAAACTTTTATAAATAATCAGTTATCATTGTCTTAATTATGATTACAAAAGGTATAATTTTTTAACTACTATTGTTATTTTTTGTTTTGAAAAGCATAAGTAAATGGGTCAAATTGCCAGTTTGCCACTTCTGCCCTCCTTGAATCTTTCTTGATTCTTTATCCATCAAACTTTGATAATTTTTTCATTTTACTATTATATTCATTTATATTGTTATGGTCTTCTAGGGGGCATTTGAAACTAGCTCAACAAACATGTGATGAACTTGGAGCTTTAGCTTCTTCTGTTGCTGGTGTGGACATGGAGCTCAAGACTGAAGCTAGTTTACGTCGTGCTCGCACATTGCTTGCTGCTAACCAGTTTAGTCAGGTCATTATATTTCTTCATCTTTTTCATATTGATGATTGTTTTATCTCCATGAACGGATGATTTTTCCCAACAAGACTAAATATTTTGATGTTGGTCATATCACTATGCAAAACTATTGTAACTTGGTGTTATGGTAGTAAGTACTAATCTGGTTCCACAAGGGTTAAGTGCATAAAGAGCCAAAGAAGTAACTATTATGATATAAGTAAATGCTAGTACCTTAAAAATGTTACATATGGCGCTGGTTAGCTGCCATAAACGCAAAGAATTACCGTAAAATCAATATAAAGTTTAAGGACTTTTTGATGTGGTGCTAGTTGAAGAATAACACTCGAGTCTTTTAAACTACGCAGGCGGCTTCGGTTGCACATTCTCTCTTCTGCAAGTGTTACAAATTTAATATGCATGTGGAGAATGCAACCGTTCTCCTTTTTCTTGCTGAAATTCACAAGGTTAGTACAATCGTCAAAGACTACTGTTTTTAGTTAAATTTATGTAAACATTATTTTTACTTTTTCAAAATTCTGATACGCAGAGATCTGGAAATGCTGTTTTAGGAATTCCGTACGCTTTAGCAAGCCTATCATTTTGTGAATCATTTAATTTGGATCTATTGAGAGCTTCAGCCACTCTGACGCTAGCCGAATTGTGGCTGTTGCTTGGACCAAGGCATGCTAAAAGAGCTCTAAACCTTATTCATAGCGCGTTCCCTATAATCCTTGGTCAAGGTGGTCTCGAGCTTCAATCTCGGGCCCACATTGCAGAAGCTAAATGTTACCTCTCAGACTCCAACATTTCAGTTTCTGAAGATCCTGATATTGTTCTTGATTCGTTAAGACAAGCTTGTGAAGGACTTGAAGCTTTGGAGGTTAGCTATTTTCTGTTCTTGATAGTCTGATAAAAAGTTTAATAACAATACTTGACTTATGAAATGTCCAAAATGCGCCTTAATAACAACAAATGAAGAAACTTGTAGACATAAAGTTACATTTTCAAGCAATGAATTGAATACTGCTGAATGCATATATAATGTTTTCTTTTGAATTAGTATCATGAGATGGCAGCAGAAGCATATTACTTGATGGCCATTGTGCTTGATAAGTCTGGACAGATGGAACAGAGAGAAGCCGCCGCGACGCGTTTTAAGCAACATATTACGGCACTCGAAAATCCCATAAAACCAGAAGACCCGCTAGTCAATCTGTTGTAATCAAATATATACATATTACATGTCTACATTTTCCTCCAACTATACCTTTAACATCAAGGCAGGTTGAAGAAAATATATATTTAATCATCTAAAAATCATATTAAAGAATTAGAGTTGATTCAGCTGTAACTTATGATATGTTGTAAAACTTTAGACATGATCAATGAAGGTATATGATTGTCATATGCAAACATGTCGCTTAAAGTAATCTTGTGCACTTGTGCTTTTTTTGAGCAATTTAATCTACTTCTATTAATCAAATATACTTGCATTTTGTATAATTTGAACTCTTGACGTTTGGATAAAGATGAGATACCTTACCATTGAGATGTACTTGTGTATTAGAGATAGTTTTAATTGGTTTTAATTTTTTTAATAGTTCCCTTAGTTTTTGATAGTTGTTACTCATTCACTAAAAGGTGTATTAGTTTTTTTTTTCAAGCCTATGGTCTTATTGGAAGCGGTCTCTCTATCTTAAAAGATAGAGGTAAGATTTGTCACAATTAAACCCCTTTCAGACCCTGCTTCCAGTTGGATATACTGGGTATGTTGTTATTGTTGTTGTTATAGACATTTTATCAAGCATTGTAATGCATAGAACAAGTTATAAAGCATGTTTATGTGAATAATTAGTATCATATGTACATTGATATTGAAGAAGAGAGTAACTCATGCTTTCTAAGTTAGAAACTTGTATGAAAATCAGGAATGATAGAAAATCACACATCTTAAGTCAGAAATTTGTAGATGGTGCTACAAATAATCAACCACAAGTCTTGCCACATAGATAAATTTGTTACACGACTCTATCGTGGGAATAAGAGGAGCTTTATCTCTTATGTCACCAATTTATTACCTTTTATTGAACAGTTAATCACACCCTTAATTTTAATTCTAATTCTAAATTTTCATCCTTAAATTTTATACCATCAACTTGTGATGAGAGATACATTTTCAACATAACTTGACACCACTAGACCATAACATCTTTTTCATCATTGGTAGAAGCTCATATTTAATACGCTACAAACATGATCATGTCACGTTAAATACTTCTGTATCAAATTATCACGTTAATTTGATTATAAGGTTGTTGGGTATTCTTAAGTCCAAACCTTACGACTCTGAACACTTATACTATATTCCCGAGTTTACTTAATGTGATAAAACAAACAAACAAACAAACAAACCCAGTATATACCACTCAAGAGCAGGGTCTGGGAGGGGTAGGTGGTGGCAAGTCTTTCCTGTATTCCGATAGGTAGAGAGACCGCTTCCAAAGAGACCCCTGACTCGATTAATGTGATAAAAGAAAAGAAAATTTATTTTATTTTTTGAGTAAATTACATTTTTCGTCCTTTAGGTTTATAGCAAAATTCATGTTTCGTCCTTAAACTAAGGAAATTACAATAAACGCCCTTTACGTTTAAGAAAGCTTGCACGTTTCGTCCTTGCCACTAACAGACGTTAATTTTGTCCGTTAAATCAAGTCAGATGCCTTGCACATAAGGGCATTTTGATACTTTTATCTTTTATTTAAATAATAAGTTATAAATAATTAAAAGTAACTAAAATTCACTTTTCATCTCTCCTCTTCTTTCCCCTCTCTTTCTCCATCCCTCCTATTTGTCTCTCTAGACACCCCACATCTATCACCATAAAAAATTACCAATCTCTCCAACACCATTTTGGTATAAGTGGTGTTATTAGGAGGTAGAGGCGGAGGCAATAAACTTGTGATGGAGATATAACTTGTGGTGGGGGTGGGGGTGAGGGTAAATAAACAAAAGATGTGGGGATGGTGATGGTGGGTTGTAAACATGAGGCTATGGAGCCATAATCGGTGGTGAAGACACGAGCACCGAAGACGATGAAGAGATCTTCAGCACCATCGTCGCTCACTACTGCGATTTCCCCTTCCCTCAATGTCTTTCTCTCTCCTATATCTCATACCTTATATCATGGTGCTAGAGGTGAAAATAGTGGTGGAGGGTTGGTTGCAAGTTGGGGGATAATAGAGGTGGCAGTCATGATGGTCGTAGGTTGGGTCTTGATGGAGGTGACGACGGTGGTGTTCGGTGGTCGCAGGATAGGAGTTTATGGATGTGAGGTCGAGTGGTTGTAGGTTGGGTTTGATGGTGGTGGTGGTCGGTGACAGAAGTGACGATAGGTGGTGCTCGGCGGTCGGCGGGATGGGTGGTGCTCGGCTGGATGGGTGGTGCTCGGCGGTGGATTAGATGGGTGGTGTTTAGTTAGGGTTTAGGGTGGAGATAGAGGAGATGTGCTTTATTAATTTTATTTTTTTAAATCAAATAAGTAACAAAGACTGTATTGCCCTCATGTGCATGTCACATGATTGAACTTAACAGACAAATTTAACGTCCGTTAGAAGAAAGGATGAAAAATATAAGCTTTTTTAAACGTAAAAGACATTTACTGTAATTTCCTTAGTTTAAGGATAAAACCTGAAATTTGTTACAAACCTAAAGGACGAGAAGTGTAATTTACTCTTATTTTTTTATTTTATTTTTTTTAATTTTCTTATCTCTTCATTTCCTTCCAATTTAGAAGGATTCATTTTAGGCGTAATTTTCCACTCATTTTCTTTTTTTCACTCATTAAATGTATTCGGAAACACAACTTTTTTATTTTTCTTCTATTTTCATCCTTAAAAAAAACTTTGGAACCTAATAATTTTTTTTCTTTTCTTCCAATTCTTTTGTTTTCTCCCCTTAAATGAACTCGGGAACATAACGTGAGTCCGGTGCTCGTCGGAAACAATAATCCGGCACTGACTCAACCCATCATCTCGGGCTGTACAAAAAGTTCGTGGCTCGAAATTTGCTCGAGAAGAGTTCGAAAAAAGCTCGGCTTAAAAAAAGTCATATCTAAGAGAGCCGGCTCGGCTCGGCTCGAATTCTAAACGAGCCGAACTCGAGCCAGGGTTAGCTCGGTTTGTTGGCTCGGCTCGTGACTCGGTGCATATAATACACACACACACACGCATATATATATATATATATATATATATATATATATAGTATAATAATAATAATAATAATAATAATAATAATAATAATAATAATTACTACTATTATTAT
>BJCO01382291.1:0-10564 GCA_018326465.1 Flaveria floridana | reverse complement strand
TCAAGATTACGGGTATAAAATTACTCTAGAGGAATCTTGTTTAAAAGTAAGTCCTTAAAAAATTAAACCTAAATAAAAAGAAAGATTTTGAACTATGGAGGCAATGTATACAACTTTTGGAAACACCCAAAGTGTTCCTTCTCTTTTTGAAAAAAAAAAAGTCTCCAACATTTTGAGCTAATAATCTTGTTCCTTTAATTTGGTATAATGCTCACTAAAATATATAATCTCTTCACCCTATAAGATATCTTTAACTATTTATTAATTCACTACAATTTTAAAATATATTGAGTTATTAGAGACATCCTAGCGACAGGTACCTCATTTATCTAAATGTTTGAAAGTTTAAATCCTTTAAATTTTACCTATATGTGCTAATTGATAATTTATAGAGAGAGATTTTTTAAAGCAACTTATAATCTACTTCAAGATCAAAAATCAAAAATCAACAAGAACAAACACACAATATTTAAGTAAAACTCTCCTTATTATTATACTCAAGAAAATTAGCTCAAAACTTGAATACAATAATCTCTCATGCATGACCCGTAACCCTTAGCCATGTATTTATAGGATTCTTCCAACTTGAAGATAACTCTAACTGACTTCCTAATATCTCGTAACGACCTAACAACCTTCCTTAGATATCTCGGATTTATCCAACGAATTTGGGATTAGCAATTGTTGAGTCCAACATCCACCCCCCCAATTGCTAATGCTGACTTGTCCAGGTTCTTGACTCTAATTAACTCCCGCATTTTCTTGAACTTTACCTTTGGCAGTGGCTTGGTAAGAATGTCAGCTCTTTGTTGAACTCCGCTAACG
Source organism: Flaveria floridana (assembly GCA_018326465.1). Classification (NCBI taxonomy): domain Eukaryota; kingdom Viridiplantae; phylum Streptophyta; class Magnoliopsida; order Asterales; family Asteraceae; genus Flaveria; species Flaveria floridana. The sequence continues at coordinate 9,739 of BJCO01382291.1, read as the reverse complement.
AAGTCTACTTTTACCTTCGCGTTTTCCACACATTCACGTATAAAGTGATATCTTGTGTGTATGTGCTTGCTTCGGCCATGGAAAACCGGATTCTTCATCAACGTAATTGCGGACTTGTTGTCAACCAATAGCTGCACGATTTCCTCCTTGGTTCCGGTGATCTCGCTTACTAGGCTGCGCAACCATAGAGCTTGGCACGCAACAGCTGTTGCGGCCATAAACTCCGCCTCACATGACGAGAGAGCTACTGTTGTCTGCTTCTGTGAGGTCCAAGTAATCGGGGCACTACCCAGGTAGAACACGTGGCCTGTGGTGCTTCGGCCATCGTCCGGGTCGATGTTATGACTGCTATCACTATATCCTTTTAGTATCATGTCTCCTCCTTGATCATATTGAACTCCATAGCCAACTGTGCCTCGAATATACCTTAAGATGTGTTTGATTGCGAGCATGTGCGACTCCTTTGGTGACTCCATGTAGCGACTAACAACTCCAACCGCATATGCTAGATCGGGACGGGAGTGGAGTAGGTATCGTAGGCACCCGACATGTCTTCTAAAATTTGTTGCATCTACACTTTGGCCATCAGCATCCTTCGATATCTTTAGACCCGGTTCGAGTGGGCAATGGACCGGGTTGCAGTCGTGCATGTTGGCTTCCATTAGTAGCTTGGTAGCATAGCTTTCTTGTTTGATGCTCACACCTTGTCTATCTTGATGTACTTCCAGTCCCAAGTAGTAAGTTAATAGACCAAGGTCACTCATTTCTAGTGTCTTGGCCATTTGTTGCTTGAATGACTTGATTTCACAATCTCATTCCCCGTTACTATCATATCATCGACATATACGCATATGATCAAGGTTGTTTGTGAGGTGACCCGTTTGTATTCAGCTTGCTCTTGTAGGCACCGGGTGAATTTCATTCCTTTAAGAATTGTATCCAACTTGGTATTCCATGCTCTTGGGGCTTGTCGTAACCCGTAGAGGGCTTTTATGAGTTTGTAAACATGGTGTTCCTTTCCCGGTTTCGGGATGCCTTCCAGTTGGTCTACGTACACATCTTCGAGTAGCTCTCCATTTAGGAATGCGGACTTTACATCAAGATGATGTAGTTCCCATCCTTTTGAGGCAGCAAGAGCTATGATGACCCGAACTGATTCGAGCCTTGCTACGGGGGCGAATACTTCATCGAAGTCCAGCCCCGGTTGTTGGACGTACCCTTTAGCAACTAGTCTCGCCTTGTACTTGTTGATAGTTCCGTTTGGGTTTTTTCTCACTTTGAACAACCACTTCAGCCCTATTACTTTAGCATCTTTCGGGGAGTTGACTAGCTGCCATGTCTTGTTTCTTTCAATGGCGTCAATCTCGGTCTTCATGGCTTTTATCCATTCTTGATTATTCTTGGCTTCTTGGTATGTTCTTGGTTCATCGTCTTGTAACAGGAGCAATTTAGCAAGTTCGATCCCTTCTTTACTAGTGTTCGCTTGATTTGATGGTTTTCCAACATAATAATCTTTGAGGAACATGGGCTGAGCTCGGGGTCTTGTAGACCTTCTTAGAGGAGGATCGGGTTCATGTTCCTCTAAGTTGTCGCTTTCTGTTGGTTGGCTGCTTTCATGGGGTGCTGCTGGGTCCTCGGGTACTGGTAGAGCAGCGTTTCCGGCAGCTGGACCAGGAGATGGAACAGTGGGTTCTTTGAAGGAGACTGCTGGTTTAGTGGTGTCTTCGATGGAGCAGTCGTTTGTGTTAAAGGTGCCAACTTCAAAGGAGGCATATTGTGAGTTCTTGAATGAGAAATTTCTCCAGTTCCACATCCCTTTCTCATTAAAGATCACGTCCCGACTCACTATAACTTTGTGGCTTAGCGGGTTGTATAGTCGGTATGCCTTGGATCCAGGTTCTACACCGAGATGAACCAACGCGATGGAGCGGTCATCTAGTTTCTATATATTCGGTCTGGTTACCTTAGCGTACGCCATGCATCCGAAGACTTTTACGTGACCCACACTTGGTTTTCTTCCCTTGTACGCTTCATACGGTGTTTGATCTTTCAGGGCTCGAGTTGTGACCCGGTTGAGTAGATAGTTGGCATGTCAGACTGTTTCTCCCCATAAGTAGTTTAGAATCTCTTTTGCTTTCATCAAACTTCTTGTTATCTCTATTAGTGTTCGATTTCTCCTCTCTACCACCCCGTTTTGCTGGGGTGTGTGAGGGGCAGTGAGCTGTCTTGTGATCCCTTGGGCTTCACAATATTGGTTGAACTCCCTTGATGTGAATTCTCCCCCCGATCGCTCCGAAACATCTTAATCTTGGTTCCAGTTTCTCCTTCAACCATAGCTTTGAACTTTTTTGAAGTGACCGAAAGCCTCATCCTTTTGTTTCAACAGGTAAGTCCATATGAACCGTGAGTGATCGTCTATTAGAACAAATACATACCTGTTCCTTGCTATGGTAGGTGGGGATATTGGTCCGCACAGGTCACCACAAATCAGCCGCAATGGCTTGGTGGCTCTAAACTCACTAGCACTTTGGAAGGGTGTTCGTGATTGTTTGCCAACCAAGCATGACTCGCACAACCTGTCAGTGTGGACGAGTCTTGGTAACCTGGTCACTAGTCCGTTTGCAGCCATGCTTTTCATTGACTCAAAGTTAACATGGCCCAACCGAGTATGCCAGAGCCACGCATCATCTTCTAACTTGGATTGCAGGCACGTGGGTGTTCCTATTTTGAGTGTAACTTTGTATAGACGATTCTTGGTTCTGGGTACTTTCATCAGCAGTTTCCCAGTGCCATCATACATTGTGAGGTAACCTTTGCTTAGTCTTACATCACAGCCGTTCTCCTCTGCCTGGCCGAGGCTAATGATGTTGCTTCGCAAGTCCGGTATGTAGTATACATCCGTCAAGAGGCGTTGATTACCAGTTTTCCCTTCTAGCAGTATCGATCCTTTGCCACAGATGGTTACCCGAGACCCGTCTCCAAACTTGACACTCCCGATTATCTTCTGGTTTAGCTTCGAGAAGTAGCTTAAATCCCCCGTCATGTGATTACTTGCCCCATTGTCTAGGTACCAAACATTATCTGTGGTGACCTCTTCTTCGAACTGCTTCAGATTGAGTTTCTCTTCATTTAAGTATACTTTCTCGTACTCTTGTGATATCATAAACAAAGATGGATCGATCTCTTCCGTCTCATTTAAGTTTGCTTCAGGTTTCTTGTTTCTTCGGTCCGGACATACTGAGGAGAAGTGACCGAACTGATCACACCTGAAGCATTGAATGTGTGATCGATCTTTCTTCGTAGCTTTCTGTCCTTCTTGACGTGGCTGGCTTGTCTGCCCAGGCCCGTTTGACCCTCGGCCTGAACCAGACCCGCGACCTCTCCCCCGACCTCGGTTGGAGAAGTTGCCATAGTTGCCACCTCTACCTCTTCCCTTTGAATCTTGAGCACGGTTTTGTTTACTTGACTCGGTTCTGGTGAACATTAGCTTACTTTGGCTCCCTTCTTCTTGACCGTCCTCTTCCTTTATTCGTTCTTCATAAGCCTTCAAACGTCCCACAATGTCTTCGAAAGTGGTTTTCTGCAGATCAATCAGTTGCTCGATTGATGCTACAATCTGAATGTATTTGTTTCTTGGAAGGCTTTTCAAGAACTTTTTAACTAGCTTGGCTTCCTCCATAGTTTCTCCAAGGGCAGCAGACTTGGAGGCCATACTCGATAGTTTTCCTGCAAACTCGTCTATTGATTCTCCTTCCTTCATTCTTAGGTTATCAAACTCGGTTGCGAGTGTCTGGAGTCGGGCTTCTCTGACTCGATCTGCTCCCGCGTTTCGGGTCTTGATGGCTTCCCAGATTGCTTTTGCTTTTTCGTGATCTCCAATCTGCATGATCATGGATTCGGGTATTGCCTGGAATAGCAATGTGATGGCCAGGTTGTTTTTGTCTTCATCAGACGAGCCTGGATCTATCACACCCCAGACCTTATGAACTTTGAGTATCACCTTCATCTTCATCGCCCAGACGGTGTAGTTTGTTGAGGAGAGGATCGGACATTGCACAGTTGATGGAACTGCTTCTTTTGCCTTGGTTGTTGGTTGCACTTGATCAGCCATTGCTTTGCTTCGTCTGCGAGCGCCTTCTTCTCCTAATCGAGTCGATCTGGTGATAACCCTTAGTCTTGGTTTCGATCACTGAGATAGAACGATTGCTTAGAAGACAGGTTTCTTCCGGTGCTAATCTTGTTCTTATTGAGTTTGTTCTTGAACCGGCTCTGATACCAATTCAAGATCAAAAATCAAAGATCAACAAGAACAAACACACAATATTTAAGTAAAACTCTCCTTATTATTATACTCAAGAAAATTAGCTCAAAACTTGAATACAATAATCTCTCATACATGACCCGTAACCCTTAGCCATGTATTTATAGGATTCTTCCAACTTGAAGATAACTCTAACTGACTTCCTAATATCTCGTAACGGCCTAACAACCTTCCTTAGATATCTCGGATTTATCCAACGAAATTGGGATTAGCAATTGTTGAGTCCAACATTAATCATATACGTGATGTTGTGATATATGCAATGGATACTTAAGACCAAGTGTTCGATTCACGACTACATCATTATTCCCTTGGCTTGCATCACCATTGTATATTTCGTGCAGTGTGTAATAATAGATAAGCTTATCCCTAAGATTTATTCTTGTCGGCCATATTTTATTTTATAAAATATTTAATTATATAAACTTAATTGATACTTATAAAATATGTTCCGCTATGGTACTTGAACATCTATCTCTTTTATTAGAACACTTTTTCTCTTTATCTCTCTCTACGCGTATATAAAATTAACTAGATTTAATAAACCCGTGTGTTACACAGTTTAAATAAAATAAAATATTAATATAATAAAATTTATTAATTATAAAATGATATTCTAATATATGATATTACTGAAATTACGTATGAGAAATGACTATAAGTAATAAAACAATGATATAAACATTTTAAAATTTTGTTTTTATTTTTTTTCTAAAAAAATATATTTTGTTCAAAAACAAACGGTATAAAAATGTCATTTTTAAAAATTTCCTTATTATAACTCCCAAATTTAAGTATTTTTTATTTTAAAAAAAATAATTTTTTAAAAATACTAATTTTAAAATATGTTGTATTCTTAGAAAAGTTTTATGCTTTAGAAAAATTTATTATTTTATAAAAAATTATATTTTTATAAATAACATTAGTAAATAGAAATCTTTCTTAATTTATTATATCTAAAAAAATTAAATAATATTAATCATGATTAAGATAATTATTAAATAGGAGAGAGATTATAAAATTTTAGTAAGAATGATTTTGGTATTATCACGTGTCATCACAAGATACTCTTTTATTAAAATAGAAAGATGAAGAGAAAAAGATTGTCCTGGTACTTTTAATAACACCCAATATGTTCAATTATGAGGTTTAAAACACTTCATGGTATATTAGTTTTAAAACAATATACAAAAGTATTTTAAAAATTACTTTATGTGACTACTTTTATGATAAACTAATTATAAAACAAGTATAACTGAAAGAGTACAAATTAGGGGAGGTTTGTTTGGGTCTGACCGAGCCTGGTCAGACGCGAGCATCTGACTCGGTCAGATCTATGATGTTTGGATGCTTGCCTCTTACCGGAGATCACGTCTGACCGGAGCTCCTACCCAGTCAGACCTCAACCATAGTCTGACCACGGGTCAGACGTGAAGGTGGTGCTTGTGGTGGTGGTCGGCCTACCAAGAGTCTCCATCTCGGCCCGAAACTCTCGATACCCTTGAAAGGCATCGGAGCTGAGCTTCTTCACGGCGACGGTGACGCCGGCAGCGAGGATCGGGTGTGGTGGGTGGCGGAGGCGTTGGCGTTTGGCGGTGGTGTGGCAGATGAGGATGATGAAGGTGAAGATGAGGATGATGAAGGTGAAGATGAGTGAAGATGAGGGATATAGTGAAGATGATGGCTTGGAGGGTGGGATCCATGGTGGATTTGGGGGTTTAACAGAGAGAGAGACGAAAGAGAGAGAGACGATGTTTGTGGATGATGATGATGATTATGGTTGTGGTTGTGTTGTGTGTGTTTTTATTTTAAAAAATTTCCTTTTTACAACCAAACATAATTATTCGTTCAGACCTCTTACTGGTTCAGACCTCTTACTGGTTCAGACCCTCTTATTCATTCAGTACTTATTCAATCAAATGTTGCCAAACAACCCATTAGATAAACATGCTATATCTTTCTATAGACTCAAATCAATTTCAAACCTAAAAGTCTAGGACCATAAATAATAATGAGAAATGGTAAGCTCAACGACTATTTACAATATTTTAAGATATAAACTCTAAACTTAAATGAACTAATTAATAATTATATTTTTTATTTTTATTCACCTAATATATTGTATCTAAAATGTTATAAATCTAGCATTCGGCATTATAATATTTGACTCTTTTAATAATCTAGAATTTTCCCGACGGTTATGAAATTCTCCTTCTACCACTAGCACCCAACCTCCCACCGTTCATTATATTATAATTTTTACGGCATTTGAAACTACAATCAATACTCAATGTAGTTTTAAAATTTTGTAATTAACCGATAAAAGACCAATTTTTTACCCACAAAATACTCAATGACATTATTAGTCAATATATTACTTTATCCATGTATTTTTGAATGACGTTAAAACATGTAGTTTTAAAATTTTGTAATTAACCGATAATAAAAAATATTAAAATATAGGCTCGAGATACAAGAAAACATGTAAGAGTGTGATGATTGGTTGAGGACACTTGGTATCGTCAGCGGAATTCAAAAAACTCTGAACATTCGTATAATTAAATACGCTAATAAGATATTAAACCATAATTTAAGGGGCAAATTACGAAAATTTGTGTACCCTATTAGTATTCTATAGAGTTGATTTGCACACGGATCGGCATAACTCCGGCAAAATTAATGCTAGAAGCTAAATGTAAAATTCAACTTTTTAGCAATAGCCTTGTCTCGTGTATTTGTCATTTTAAAAATTTAGTACAAAACATATTTAATACAAAACATATAAAATTAAAAAAATCGTTTAAACCTTGAAAATCGAGCGCTTAAAATATTAAATCGGTAAAATTTGTTGGTTGGTCTAACCATCCAACCAGGGTTTGGTTTGTCGTTTCATGAATCTGTAGTTAATGGTTTGGCTAGAATTTCATCAAAACCGGTCGTAAGAAAATCATTAACATCCTTAGACTATAGAGGGCCTATGAAGGTCATATTAAAAAGGTACAAAACGCAAAGTAGCCTGGTACTAGACTACTAGCCTCGTCTTGAACCCATTCTTATTGTTCATGATCCAGTGTTTATGTGGCGTCGTTTTCTCCGCTTCAACGTTGGAGAATTTGTGTAAGAACTCGTTCCTGTGCACCTCACAGTTGGTCATTTATCGCATCATAGTTACATAATAATATACATTTAGTAAAACATTGCAGCGGATTTAATATCAAAAGTCATCCATTCATTAATAAAAGCTGTTGCTAATCAATACACTCATAATTGTTATCAGTTACAAAAGATTGTTTAACTGCATTACAAAGCAACAAAATTACTAATCATGAACGGATGTCAGTCTTCCTCTGCCGAGTAACTTTCCCCACGTGCCATCCTTAGCAATATTTACCTACCAACTGAAAATGTATAAAAGTCAGCGTTGCTGAGTGAGTTCTAGTTTTAAAAATATTAAAATACCTTGTATAATGTGTATATATGAAAATACTTTTTCAATAAAATGATTTCTTTACTTTTGTACGTGAGCACGCATCAACTATTAATCAAGGTAATCTTTTCTTTCTTTCTTTCTTTCTTTACTGTACACCTTTGTTCGTTTCGTACTTTTTAACTTTATCTTTCATTGTCTATGTGAACCAATGTGCAATACCCCGAACTATATGCGCGAAACTGGTGTTGAGCCTATAGTCGAGAAACAGACCACGAACTATATGCATGAAGCTGACCCAGTCACCTAGGGTATGCTACAAGGGTCCTGTAAATCTCAATGATTGACCCTGTGTGCATCCTTTACGGTAGCTAAACCGCATCACAGTTGAGCTAACGACAACATGGTCGTGCACCTCCTATAATCTTGCAAGACTTTTTTATTTTAATTACGTTCCATTTTTCTTTATTATTAATCTTTCATTTTGTTAATGATAATACTTTGTATTTATGATCATTAACATACCACATAAGCCACATAATAATAAATTATTATGGACATAAGAACAACTAATAATAATGCAATATAATAACAATTAAACCCTAAAGTCAAACTTGGTTCAAACCTTAATTATTCTGTTTTTCTCAAAATTTCAGAAAATAGTTTAAGTGTTCTAGGCGCATGAGCACTATACAGACGCATGAGGCCTGTTTAGGCGCATTGCAACCATCCAGGCGCATGGTTCTACTTGGACGTTTCAGCACTTAGGTGCATGAGCCATTTCAGGCGCATGGGCACTATTTGGGCGTATGGGGTATGCTTAGACGTCTGAGACTAAGTCTTAGATGCATGGGCTACTGTTCAGACGTATGGACTATTACTTAGAAATTCTAAGGAATTTATAGACGTATGGGGTACTGTTTGGGTGCATGGGCCTTATTTGGGCGCATGACCCGACTTAGAAAATTTTCTAAGGCAAACTTTAGGTGCATGAGCCTTATTTAGCCGCATGAACAATCTGTTGAACATATCTTTATGTTATTTCCAGTCCCAAACATCATATTATCTTAGTCTAAGCTTACTCATACCATTTTAAGCATGAAAATAACATAAAACTTTCATAAACATCATCATACATGCAATGATACATACGGTTACTCATACAACATTTGTAAAAATGGTTTACATATATTTTCAGCCCCAAGAATTTATAAAACATGTAGAAATACGAGGTTTATAACTCACCTTTGCAACTCACAAGTATATCTTATTCCAAACTTGTGTGCATAAGAGTTCGTACTCCTAAAACAGGCACACCACATCACCAAAACACAAACAACACTTAGAAATCGGTTTCTAAGGTGGAAAACCTCAAAGAACCGAGCCAATTAACATAAAACACTTACCTTCGGGCTTCTTCTTCTTCTTTCTAGTCCCGAAGCTTTCTTCTCTTTCTCTCTCTAAAATCCGAGCCAAAAAGGTGAAAAGTAACATGGCATGGACGGCCATGTTGCTTTTGTACAAAATGAATATTAAATTTTGTACTTTTAATACATTTAACCCCTCAACTTGGGCTAAATGGCATTTTTCACTTTTATACTTATTTTTATAACTTCTTAAAATATTCGGGTTGTGTGTTCATGATTTGAACGTGAACATGAGCTTGGATCTTAGGATTCATATTGATGATAACAAGAATTCAACGATTAGTTGCTAAAATAAAATAAATAATGATGATGATGAACATGAAGAACACATACAATGATGATTAATGCTTGATGTTATTGATATATTGTTGAAATCATCATTCAAAAGAATGATGATATAATGTTGAAATCATCATCCATGAGGGATGATGATATATTGTTGTTGGTGATAAACCCTAATTCACCCTAACGTGTGGGGAATTAATCACACATTACAAGGATGACATATGTTACAATATATACTAATCTAGAGATTACAATAATTACAAAATAAACCCTAGACTA
>BJCO01382256.1:0-15293 GCA_018326465.1 Flaveria floridana | reverse complement strand
GGTAAGTCTGCTGGCCAAACTGATTTTTAAAAGCCCAATTGTTACCTGACGTACCTCGGTTACCTCTACCACGGCCGCCACGGCCCCGATACTGTTGACCGCGTCCCCGACCGCGGCCTCGATAAAATTGTTGCGGGTTGGGGTCCGCTGGGGTGGGATTTTGAGTGTTGGGATGTGGATGCGGTGCTGTGGGTGTGACCAGCACTGAAGAAGAATGTTGCTGTGTGGCCTCTTGACGCAGCACTTCATCGTGTAACATGGTTCGAGCAACATCCCAGTCGGCTTTCTGTGCATGTATCAGTTGACCAGTTGTAGCAAATTCAGTTGAGAGTCCACGTACCAATTGTATCACAAGTCGTGATTCAGTGACTGGCTGATCCAAATCAGCAAGTTGATCTGCAATGTCTTTAAGTTGTTGGCAGTAAGCATCGACAGAAGCACAGGCAGCAAGTTTCAAATTGACAAACTGGGTGTCTAAGGCAGCAGCCTTGGCCTGTTTGTTACCGTGATGAATTTTCTCAAGTTTAAGCCATGTTTCCCTAGCCGTGGCTTTAGTGTCGAGTATCCGGGTAAGCAGAGTATCAGAAACTGTGCTGTATATCCACTGGGAAACCAGTGCATCTAGTTCCTTCCATGTCTCATAATTCGGGTCCGTAGATACCGGGTGTGGTGTATCGTCGATGTGATCGAGAACTTTATATGCGATGGCATGAAATTCGAATAATATTACCCAGGAAGAATAGGTTACCTGTTTGCCATCGAGAGTTCGAATTTTGGATTGTATGTTGGAAACCGAATATGCTGGATGTAGGGCAATCGGTTTAGAGGAGGATGCTTCATCGGCTTTTGTCATGATGTTGATTTTGTGGCTGGAAAAAATTTTTACGAGAATGAAGTGGTAGGGTAATCAGAACCGAAGCTCTGATACCATAAAAGAGCGTATGGTATTGAAAACTCCCTTGATTCTCCATTGATCATATCACCCTTTAAATAGGGAAGATTACATAACAACCCTACCACTAATTTAGGAATTATAATAGGAATTACAATCATAATATAATGACAATATATCAATACCACAAATAGATAATTCTAAATAATTATCTAATAATAATGATCGGCTAAGAGTAGTAACGGTGACCAGTATTACTAAGACATAAACAGATACATACTGGTATTAACGGTGACCGGTAATAACAAAACGTTAACAATAATATGTCGGTAGAAACAGTGATCAATATACACTAAACGATATATAACGAATACACGATGCGACGAAACGAGAACTAATAACTGGCACCTTTCTCCTAGGACAACGGGCTTGAGTTGTCTAAAGGATAGAAACGGGCCGAATAACACGAGTCACTTTTTATGGGTTATGAAGAACCCGGTGACAACAAGGGTTTTACATGGAAACCGGAAACAACAGAACATAACACTTCAAAACTAGAACTAAACTTATGAACGTAGCAAGAACGATGCAACCCGAAAACGCCTTGGTGTCTCTAATTTGGTGACACTAAAGGGGAAGTCGGAAGCCAAATGTAATCGGGATCAGTAATCACCATCTCAAGGGTAATCGTACACCCGGTGATCACATACATTCCGATAATGAAACAACCAACGAAACCCGACTCATAGACACCAAACATGAAACGTGTCAGATACATCTTTATCTTACTAGCAGGTAGTATCTGACAGAACCTACGGATTGACTCAATTCTCAGACATAGCGGGTAATCCGATCCTATTCGGAACACCGATAGAATGCCTTGGAAGGCGTTCACAGTATAACTTCGCTTAAATTTCTGGACGAAATTTCTTTAACGGGGGGAGACTGTGACAACCTTGCCCAACCCCGTTCGGAGTTAACTTGAATACAAGCCCGAGAATTCTTTACAAACAAGATGTATACAAGGTAAACCAACTAAAACACAACCTTGCGGGATTATATGGATTCTTACAAGATTGGAAACAAGCTAGTAACATGGGTTCATAACTAAAACACAACTATAAGGGTTCTACAAGTTCGAATACAACTCAAAACTAAAACACATGAGGTTTCATAACTAAATCACATCCAATCTTGTACTTAGGCATGAATTCATGTTCTTTAATCAAGGTAGAGTTTGTTTGATGTCCTATGCTTGTTCATGCAAGTTTAAAACACATCAAACAAGTTCTTAGCATCCCAAAACAGTCCATGTCGTGTTTGAACCTACATATGTCGCTAATGAGCATAGGCGACGTGACCTATGTCGCCTTTAGCAAGCCATATCGCCTTTCACAAACCCGACATGCCCTTATGTCGCCATCTATTCTCGGCATGTCGCCCTCCAGCCAAGCTATGTCGCATTCCAAATGAGGTATGTCGCCTGGATCATGAGCCATGTCGCTGTGGATGAGCTACGTCGCTGTTAGTGGTGTCGCTAATGGGCATGTCGCATTTGGAGTCAAAGCAAGGCCATACTTCACCCAACAACTCACATCCACTACATATTCACACCATACCTTATCCAATCAGTTCATGAACACCCCTCACATCTGAAATTTACACCTTGAAAACACACACTTACATCTCTCTAACTTCTCTCTAGGAATCATCTCATTTCTTGCAAGAAAAATCGGTTTTTGAAGCTTCTATCTCAAGGGAATCAAGATCCTAATGTTACACTAGTGTTACAAGTGCTTGAAGATCAATACCCACTTTCTCAACTCATTTTCTATTTGGTTTTTACTCCAAACCGAGTTCTAAAGTGAGTTTAATCTCCTGTGAATGCTTGAAATCACTAAACCGAGCTTGATTCGTGATCCTACCACTTTTGTTGATGTGATTCTAGTAAACTTCACTAAGAACTGATTATGAACACTAAAACCATGATTTAGAGGGATTAAACAACCTAAAGAAACCCATAAACAAGTTATAATTATCCACGAGTTTAAGAACTATAAAAAACCAAGTGTTGGATTAACTACAATAGTAAACCGGACCTTGACTCGGTTAGACTCTACCGAGTTAACTCAAAAACCAAACTCAATCACAATGAAAACTCATCTCAATGAGGTGTTTATTGGATTTGGGCCGAATATTACACATATGGCCCAATAACACATTTGGCCCAATGTGTAACTTAAGGCCCAATATGTGTATGCTAAAGCCCAATAACACTAAATGGATGTGAAACTATGAACACTAAACTAAAACACTGAGTTCATAAACAAGCCTCTCGAGCCAACACGGGTGATCATAAATCAAAAACGGTGCACTATAACACCTTGGGATTTACTAGTCCCGAATACATCATATATTAATGTCTATACAATTATAATGATTATAATAGGTATTAGACAACAAACACAGGATATTACTAAATAAACACATACAGAGAATCAGAACAACACAATAGTGCAGCTTAACTCAGGTGAGTTCAACTACCTCTACAGACCATACATGTTTTAATTGCTTTTATAACTTGGAGGTAGTTAGTACTAGAACAGTACATGAACTAGAACTTAATTATTTGCAACTAAGCTATTACTTATGTTGCCAGCTATTACTTGATTTTTGATTTTGATTTCTAAATGTGATTTCCAAACTAGATTACTTAACTGTTTGCTAAACTAGATCACTGAGTTGTTTACTAAGCCGGATTACTAAACTGATGTCATGCTAAGCTATTGCGATTTCTAAACTGCTGCTACTACAAAACCGATGAAGATACTAAACTATCAACGATAACTAGAACTGATTTCTAAACGATTGTTGATTACTAAACGGTTGTCGTTTACTAAACTGATTACTAAGCGGTTGTTGATTTCTAAACTGATTACTAAACGGTTGATGATTACTAAACTGAGTACTAAACGATTGAGGATTACTAAACTGATTACTAAAACTGATTTCTAAACAATGGTTAATTACTAAACTGATTTCTATACGGCTTATGATTTCTATACTTGATTTCTAAGCGCGATTCATAAACTAGGATACTAAACTGGATTTCTAAACTGTTACTATCACTAAACGGAAGCAATTACTGTTACTGTTACTGTTACTAAACTATTACTGTTACTAAGCTGGAACTATCACTCAATGGATATGATCACTGTTATTGTTACTGTTGCTAAACTATTACTATTACTAAAACTATCGCTATCGCGATAAATTGTGCAATGTATTTTTGTGGGAAGATTACAGGCTTTCTGTTTGTATAGTTACATGGGATTAATTATTGTTACTGTTACTTACCACAATAAGTCCTCAAAACTTAATCACAAACAGTCAACCCTCGGTGGGCCGAGTGGACAGTAGTGATAGTACTATCGGAGTCCGGACAACTCCTATACTCGAAAAGGTAGCTCCTTTCCATGAGGGGAATGATTACCTCCATGCACAGCAACCTAATTCTTGTGGTAAGAGTTAGGTACGAGGCACGGTATCGCAAGGTACTTTTAAATGCTAAGTCTCTAGGATTGGTTGTGGGTCTCATGGTAATATACACCTCCCTGTAAGGCATTACCACTACTTTTTACTCATAGCACGCTATTACTAAACTTATGATGTGATAAGACTTTTGTAATGTCTTATTGGTTTTCTAAACGATTATTAATGATATTTCTGTTACAAGAGGTTTACTGTTTCTAAACTTAATAGACAAAAGGAATTATACTATGACTTTTGTTACAAGAGTTTTAGAAAACGAGTTCCAGACAATTATCCAATTCCGGGTGTTACATTGAAAAGCATGATTCAAGGTCTAGGTGGCTATTGTTTTATCAATTGATTTTTCCAGTTTAATCTTCGTGAACGTATTTCTTGCTTTACAGTATTGTTTCTCTTTTAATTGCTTTGATTTCTGCCGAAGTTTATTTAGTGAATTTACTTTTCTTGTTAAACCCACCCTTATTCTTAATATTATTTAATTAATTACTCGGTAACAGTTAATAACCTGAATTGCTGGTCTGTGGGATCGATACTCGTATTTGCTTTGTATGCTACTAATTGACCGGTACACTTGAAGTATATGTGTATTTAATCTTTGCGTACGTTTAATTTAACTTGACTAGGATAACTGCTAGCTTTAACACATCATGTTTTTGGCGCCGTTGCCGGGGACTTTATTAGGCGTTTTAGGATAATTTCTGTTGCTGATAGTATTTGCTTATTTTATTTGCTACTTTATTTACATGTTCTATGCTAAACCTTTTTGAAATACAAAACTAAATTTTCTGATTTTTCTTTTCTCACGCCACGCGAGGTCCGTTAAAATTTCTGTCACGCCAAGCGACCAATTGGTTTGACTTTTTGACTCTTCCCATTAGATTGGTCGCGCCACGTGACCAAACCTCACTCATTGGTCGCGACCCGTGACCAGCACTTTTTAACAGAAGCAATTTGTGTTTTCAAATTTTCAATAATTGTTTTATTCGCTTCCTTTGTGCATGCCACACCTTAGATCGCAAGGATCACCAAAGATTACCATTTCCGAGGAGCCCGAGCGAGATTTTCCACTTTTAACTTCACCACTTCGCACACACTCTCCACTTCTGTTCTCGTTTGTTTCTTCTTCTTCGTCTTCGTCTTCACCACCTTCTTCTCCTACTTCTACTTGTTCTAAAACTCCAATGGCTAACCAACGTAGACGCACCGTTCATTACTTAGCTTGCTATGGCTTTACGGGTGTTCGTTCCCCTATTGTTCCTCCTAAGATTGCAAACACAAACACTTGGCAATTCCCATCCTATATCATGAATACAATCACTAACTCCACTCAATTCCATGGCTTGGATGATGAAGATGCTCCTGGACACTTGTCCCGATTCGTTCGTATCTGCAAAACTTTCAATCTTCAAGGAGTCGACCATTCACACATCTATCTTCAGCATGTTTCATTCTCTTTAGCTTCTAAAGCAGCTACTTGGTTTGAAAACCTTCCTCAGCAGTCTATCATCACTTAGGATGAACTTAGCACCCGTTTCCTCAAAAAATACTTTCCTCCATCCAAAGCTGCTCGTCTCCGGGACCAGATTCACTCTTTTCAGATGGATCCTGATGAATCCTATCCTGTTGCTTAGGAACATTTCAAAACTCTTCTTAACAAATGTCCACAACACGGTCTTTCCACTTGGGCACTCGTAGAGAAATTCCATAATGGTCTTACTCCCAGGAAACAAACCATGTTCAACACTGCTGCTGGAGGTCATATAATGGAGATGTGGAATGTTGAGGAGCGTATCGAGATGTTTGAGAGTTTCACATGAGCTGAACAACAAAAGCCAAACATTAGGAATTCCACTTCTAGAACCAATAACCTTTCTTCTGCTACTCGAGGTGTGCATCAAGTGACTGCTGATACTAAGCTAAGGAAGTGAAGGAGATTAAGCTTCACATGAAGAAGTGAGAGATATGTAGGGGAGGGCACAAAACTGCTGATTGCCCGATTACTGACCAGGAGCAACTAGATTCCATTAACTCTGGGTGGCACAAAAACCTCTATTCCGACTTCTATCCCGCCGGTCAAACATGGAACTCCAATAACAATCCGTGTAACCCTTACTCAAATTGGCTTAACAACAACTATTCTGGTCCTTCGCAACGTCAAAATCTATTTCAATCAAATCCTAATCCTCCAAATCCTGACTCTATTGCTACACCATCTTCCTCTTCATCCGGTACTTCCAATGAGGACATCTTTAAGCTGTTGACCTAACCCAACAAAATCAGCTTCTTATTGGCATGCAAGCGACCTTGCGCGAGCATGACACTCTTATCAAGGGTTAAAGAACTGCTTTCAACAATCTTAAGGCCAAGTTCTCTGATTTGGTTTCTAAATCCACTGAGCGACCCCCAGGTAGCCTTACTAGAAACACTGTCAATAACCCGAAACAACCCTTTCCAAATGCTTTTGCTAAAGCAGTGATTACTAGGAGTGGAAAAGCCACTTCTTCACCATTTATGGGAGAAGAGGAAGGCTTGTGAAGAAGTATGACTCTGAGTAGTATTCTAGGTTCTTAGATATGCTGAAAAAGCTCCATGTTAATCTTCCTTTCGTTGAGGCACTCTCTAAAATGCCTAAATACCCTAAGTTTCTGAAAGATCTGCTCACAAATAAATAGAAACTTGAAGAGCTTTCGACTATTACTCTTGGTGAGGAGTGTTCTGATGTTGTCCAAAACAAGTTGCCTAAGAAGATGGGGGATCCAGGCAGCTTCACTATTCCTTGTTTGTTTAGCGCTCATTCTGTGCATCATGCTTTAGCTGACTTAGGAGCTAGCATCAATCTTATGCCATACTCGCTCTATTCCAAGCTTAATCTCTGTGAACTCACTCCCACCCGTATGAGCATTTAGTTAGCCGATCGTTCTGTGAAGTATCCTAGAGGAGTGTGTGAGAACATGTTAGTTCAAGTTGATAAGTTCGTTTATCCTGCCGATTTTGTCATTCTTGATATGGACGAGGACTCTACCGTCCCTCATATTCTTGGTCGTCCGTTCCTTGCGACTACACGTGCTCTTATTGATGTCTATGAGGGAAAGCTTACTCTTCGTGTGGATTCTGATGCTGTTACCTCCATTCCATGAAACACCCGAAGTGATAGGATGACACTCTTTATTTCATCGATTCTTTCATGTCACACATAGGTAGTTACTTGATCCAGGCTTGCGGGCGTGACATCCTTGATGATCATGATTGCCCTGCTGACTTTGAAGAGCCTATAGTCACTCTTTCTGACTTTGATCATGATCATTCACTATCTGATAGTCAGCCTCCCTTGGAGGTTGACCTTCTAGAGGCGTATGCAGCTGAGGCAACGCCTGTTGAGCAGTGGGTTTCCCACGAGCTTAAAGAATTGTCATCTCACTTGGAGTATGCATTTTTAAGAAAAGACTCTCAGTTTCCCGTCATTATTGCATCTGATTTGGTGGAGGAGGAGAAGAATCATCTGTTAGAGATTCTTAGGGCTCACAAACCTGCCATCGCATGGCAGCTAACTGACATCCAAAGTATTAGCCCTTCTTTTTGCACTCACAAGATTCTGATAGAGGACGAGTTCAAACCGGTCGTCCAGCCTCAGAGACGGCTGAATCCCAACATGCAAAATGTTGTGATGAAGGAAGTAATCAAGTTGCTTGATGCTGGACTCATCTATCCTATCTCTGATTCATCCTGGGTTAGTCGGGTTCAAGTAGTACCCAAGAAAGGGGGAATGACAGTAGTTACAAATGAGAAGAATGAGCTTATCCTGACTAGGACTTTGACTGGGTGGCGTGTGTGCATAGACTATCGCCGCCTGAATGCTACTACTCGCAAGGATCACTTTCCTTTGCCTTTCATTGACCAGATGCTTGAATGTCTTTCTGGGCAGTAGTTCTATTGTTTCTTAGATGGTTTCTCTGGTTATTATCAGAATCCTATTGCACCCGAGGACCAGGAGAAAACCACATTTACCTGTCCCTTCGGCCCCTTCGCATACAGACGTATGCCCTTTGGTTTGTGCAGCGCTCCAGCTACATTCCAAAGATGCATGGTAGCCATCTTTCACGAGGTGATCGAGGATTCTATGGAGGTCTTTATAGACGATTTTTCTATTTTTGGGAGTTCCTTTGATCATTGTCTTAAGAATTTAAAGCGTGTCCTGATTAGGTGTGAAGAAACGAACCTGATGCTCAATTGGGAGAAGTGTCACTTTATGGTTCGTGAAGGAATTGTTCTAGGCCACAAGATTTCACAGGCGGGAATTGAGGTTGATAAATCCAAAATTGACACCATTTCCAAACTTCCGCCACCAACTTCTGTGAAGTCTATTAGGAGTTTCTTAGGTCATGCGGGTTTCTATCATAGGTTCATCAAAGATTTTTCCAAAATTGCCCTCCCGATGACCCAACTACTAGAGAAAGATAGGCCGTTCTTGTTTTCTGATGATTGTCTCAAAGCATTCGAGTTGCTTAAGGGGAAACTTCTCACTGCTCCTATTCTAGTCGCCCCTGATTGGTCTCTTCCATTTGAAATCATGTGTGATGCGAGCGACTTTGCTGTTGGATCCATCTTAGGTTAGCGTAAGGACAAACAGTTCCATCCCATCTACTATGCTAGCAAGACCTTAGACGATGCTTAGGAGAACTACACCACGACGGAGAAGGAATTACTAGCCGTTGTCTTTGCGTGTGATAAATTCCGTTCATATCTTGTTCTTTCTAAGACTATTGTTCTTACTGACCATTCGGCCCTTCTTTACTTGTTCTCTAAGAAGGATGTAAAGCCGAGGTTGATTAGGTGGATTCTGTTGCTTCAGGAGTTTGACTTAGAGATTCGGGAGAAGAAAGGTGCTGAAAACTTAGCTGTGGATCATTTGTCTAGATTAGAGAATCCCGAGAGTGAGAAGTTGCGTGAGGAACCGATTCGTGATGATTTTCCACATGAAACTCTTATGTTCATAAAACCTCAAGAGGAGGGTTTTCCTTGGTTCACCGATATTTCAAATTACCTTTCCACCGGTGACGTTGTTCATGAAATGCCTTATCAACAGAAGAAGAAGTTCATGTCGGGGTTGAAGTACTACTTGTGGGAGGATCCACACTTTTTTCGTATCGGTGCGGATCAAGTCGTTAGGCATTGGGTGTTCGGTTCGGAAATAGACGATATTCCTAAGCATTGTCATGAGTGACCGGTTGGTGATCATTACGGGGCAACTTACACCGCCAAGAGGGTGTTTGATTCCGGTTTCTGTTGGCCAACGATCTTTAAAGATGCCTATGAATTTGTGCGAAGATGTGATGCTTGCCAGAGAAGCGGAAACATCTCTTCTAAGAATGAAATGCCTCAAAACCTGTTCCAAGTTGTTGAAGTCTTTGACATCTGGGGCATTGATTTCATGGGACCATTCCCTAATTCAAAAGGGAATAAATACATTCTCATTGCAGTCGATTAATTCTAAGTGGGTTGAAGCCCAAGCTTTGCCTACGAATGATGCACAGGTTGTTATATGGTTCCTAAAGAAGCTCTTCTCCCGTTTTGGAACCCCGAGAGCCTTGATTAGTGATAGAGACACCCACTTCTGTAATTCGCAAATGGAAAAGGTCTTGCAAAGATACGGGGTCATCCATAGACTTGCAACAGCCTATCATCCGCAAACTAGTGGGCAAGTAGAGAACAAGAATAGGGGAATCAAGAGGAACCTTGAGAGAACGGTTGGTCAGAATCGCAAGGAATGGTCAGACAAGCTTGATGTTGCATTATGGGCCTTCCGGACAGCTTACAAGACACCCACTGGCACCACACCATTTAGGTTAGTTTACGGGAAGACTTGTCACTTACCGTTTGAGTTAGAGCATAAGACATACTAGGCTTTGAGGTCGGTGAACATGGATCTAGATAGAGCGGGGAAGATACGGTTTCTGCAGTTGCATTAGTTGGAAGAATTGAGACACGAAGCGTACATGAGATCTTGGAACTACAAGGAATGCACAAAAGAGCTTCATGATAGACATTTGAAGAATGTGACGGAGTTTAAGTGTGGGGATAAGGTGTTGATTTACAATTCCCGCCTTAAGATTTTTCCGGGAAAGCTGAAATCCCGATGGCATGGACCGTTTGTAGTAAAAGAAGTATTTCCGTATGGAACAGTGGAGATTGAGGCGAAAGATGGTCATACGTGGAAGGTAAAGCGCCATAGACTGAAAATTTATCATGGTGACACGCTAGGTGATCACGAGGACGAGGCGATCTACCTCGACCCTCACGAGGAGTGATTGAGAGTTTAACTGAACCTTGTAGAGTTTGTATATTAGGTTTCGTTTTGCATTTTTATTCTTGTTTGTTTTTTGGTTTTCGTGTTTTTGCTGGGGATTTTAAAGGTAATGGTGACCCCAGATATGTGCTAAACGATTCCAGTAATGAGCTTCAATTCTAATCTGTAGCTGGAACAATTTTTTAGCTGAAGTGGCCGTTTTAGACTCAGCTGAAGCGGCCGTTTTAGACTCCAGGTATGAATTTCACACGAACGTTTCGAGCTCCTGCTAAAAACACCTCGTGGCGGCACGCGACCAAGTACCCACACAGACTCGTGACACGCGATAAATTATTTCCAATTAAATTGAATTTTTAATCCTCGTGTGTCGCGAGGTATGTCACTGACAAGGGCTGCGACACGCGACCTAAACTTTTGAAATTAGGGTTTTAAAAAGGGTTGCGACATGCGAGGATGCTTCCTTGTTCTCTTCGTGTGCCTCGACAATTCAAAATTTTTGAAAAAAAAAATGACATAACCCAGTCGCGGGGCCACGAGACACACACACACACTTTTCTTTCTCTCTTTATCTCGCACCCATATCACCACCACATACCACCATCGACACCATCGTCCTCCACCCCCTGCCACCACTCTTACACCCCTCCCCACCAGCTATCACCACCGCCAACCACCACCGCACCATCTTTATCATTGTTGTTTGTCCTCATCACCACCGTGACTTGTTTCCACCGGAGAACACCTAGGACCACCAGGGGAGCATAACTACCGCCACCGCACCACTGGTTTCGGTCACCACCGACCACCATTGTTCTTTCATTTCTGTCTCAATTCCTGTCTCAATTCCTTTAAATTACTCCTAGATTTAGGTTTGTTTCATAGGATAGATATCCGATTTTAGGGGTATTGGCCAAAGATTGAGTAATGTAGCAACCCCAGGAACCCCTCTTGATTATCTGCGATTTTGGACAGGTCGCGTGTCGCGAAGACACTCTATTGCTCTCTCGCGACACGCCACTAACATTCTAGGGTTTTTGTGTTCCTGTTCAGATCGCGGGTCGCGAAAATTCAACTATTTTCTGTTGCAACACGCGACACTTTAATTTTAAACTTAGGGTTTAAATTGGGTCGCAACACGCGACAGGATTCGGTAACATATGTCGCGACACGCGACAAACTAATTTTCAAAAATCAAACAGAAACCCTAGGTGACACGTGACCCTTTGCCCTTACCTCCCTCGCGACCCGCAACTAGTAGGATTTAGCAGGGAATATGTTTACTTTCGCTTATTTCCTGATCTGTTACGTATAACCTGATTGATTGTTGATTTTAATCGTTTACAGATGGCTGAGAGTTCTTCTACGAGGCGAAAGCGCCTACGTTCCAGACCTGCACGACAAATTACATACGGGAGCCCAAAGATCATCCCGACTGATCAGGATGAGCCAATTGCGCCAGAGGATTACCGTTTCCGAATCAGCACGATGTTGCCGTTTTCCTTTGGTTCGGCAGTGTACGTCACCTGCCCGAAGATTGTTGAGACAGCCACCCTCCAGCACCAGAGCATAGATTGGGATACACTAGGTATTTTAGGTTCGCAGGAGAAGATGGAGGATCTTTTGCAGGGGCGATAGAGAGATGCCCTATCAGCTGCGTGGCCCCAGTACGATGAGCTCACCATGGAGTTTTATAGTGTAATGAATCCGGCAAGCCCACCTAAGAATGACAGCCCAATTAATAAAGATCCAGCCCAGCCAAGGAGAAGCAACCGTGAGCACACTCAGCCCAAGAAATTCAACGAGTATGTGTTGAATGCCACGTCAGCAAATGTCTAACAGAATTCGTTAGAGGAGACTATTTAAGTAAATTATGGCTAGGTCATGAGTAGGCAATTTGTTAGATCTTATGACACTATTTTCCCATCCCCTTCTTATCCCCTGTTTTCCCATCTCAAGTTCTCAAGCTAATATTACTATTTGATTTTCTTATTTTTGTTGTTATTCTGTTAATTCCAATTGAACATTCCAATTTGGTGCTTTCATTGAACATCTGCATCGATGGCAGATGGAACCCGATTACGTGGTTTGGACGACGCTCTCAAAA
This sequence comes from Flaveria floridana, assembly GCA_018326465.1. Lineage (NCBI taxonomy): Eukaryota > Viridiplantae > Streptophyta > Magnoliopsida > Asterales > Asteraceae > Flaveria > Flaveria floridana. Next base: position 2,441 of record BJCO01382256.1, on the reverse strand, counting down.
CGGTGCAGACGGAGCAACAAGGGTTGCGGCATGATGTTGATGACCTCATCGCTGCAATTAGCAATCAACAAAAAACCATTAATGAATTGATTCTTCACATCGATTCTACATCGAGATCCGGCGATGACGAGAAATCTCGTGATGGTGGGGTTTCTGTGTTAGGTCGCCACAAACCGGCTCCGGTTTATCTTCCCCGTTTCACTGGCGTTAATCCGGAACGCTGGATTGCTCAGGCCACCAGGTATTTCACCTTTTATGCTATTCCTGATGCTGATCGTTTGTCGATTGCTTCCTTTAATCTCGATGACGAAGCAGCCGATTGGTACGATTGGTTGCATCGTCACCACCGCTTAACCTCCTGGGAAGCTTTCACCGAGGCAACCACACGATTTCGATCGGCCGACCTGGAATCACCGGAGGGTTTATTGGCAAAATTACAGCAAACCACCACCGTGGCTGATTATCGGGCACGATTTGAAGCTATTGGCAATCGTACGATGGCATTACCGGAGGAGTTTTTGGTTCGTTGTTTTATCTCTGGTTTGAGACCCGATCTGAAGCAATCTGTTATCATTCATCAGCCTACATCGCTGGAAGATGCCATGGATAAGGCCCAGCTACATGAAAATAGGGTCCACTTTGAGAGGGGTTTGGGCCGTGTTTCTTTGGGCTCTTCTAAACCTTTGTTACCTACACCTAAAGTTGGCCCAACTGAAGCTTCACTTAAAACCGGTACCTCTTCCACTTCATCGGCAAAAGTAGGGTTCCGCCGTTTGACACCAGCTGAAATTTCACAGAAAAAGGCGTTGGGTCTCTGCTATCGTTGTGACGAAAAATACACTTGGGACCACAAGTGTAAAGCTACCCCCCAACTTCTCTTCTTCGATGATGACGCACCTGACCCAGGGGGGACCTCCGAGCCATTGACACAGGAGCAAACCGACGCTGCCCTGGCCTCGAAGTTGCAGGAACAAGAAATCGCTACTCAGTCGGCAATTTCTTACAACGCCTTGTCGGGGGGTGTTCATCCACTACCCTGCGTTTCACCGGCTCTGTTCAAGGTAAATCTGTACAAGTTCTCTTAGACGGGGGAAGTACCCACTGTTTCATACAAACTCGTATTGCTCAGTTTCTTAATTGCACCATTGAAGCTATTTCCCCGTTTTCGGTTCTCGTGGGAAGTGGCGAACGATTACCCTGTTCTGGATTAGCTAAACAAGTTGAATTAGTGATTCAAGGGCAAACAATTTTGGCTGATTTTTATGTCCTCCCTTTGCAAGGGTGGGATATGGTTTTGGGTGTTTCTTGGTTAGCGACCCTTGGGCCAGTAGTTACCGATTATTCGAAATCCATTTTCGAATTTACTCTCCACTCAAAACGGGTCAAATGGTAGGGTGACACTACACCATCAGCTCAACTCATCCAGTTCAATGCATTTCGCCAACTGATTCATTCCGACGGCATCGGCCAGTTGTTCCATTTGTCTTTGGTTCCATCCGATTCGCCGACGCCAACCTATCACCCGGATATACAAACCATTTTGGCTGACTTTACCGATGTATTTACGGCTCCACATGGGTTACCACCGGCCCGATCTCATGATCATCGGATCGATTTGTTGCCTTCTCAAGGGCCAGTTTCGGTTCGCCCTTATAGGTATCCTCACTTTCAGAAACAGGAAATTGAACGATTGGTTAAGGATATGTTAAATCAAGGAATCATTAGGGCGAGTACAAGCGCATTCTCATCCCCGGTTATTTTAGTTCGAAAGAAAGACGGTACATGGAGGTTTTGTGTGGACTACCGCGCCTTGAACTCTATTACGGTTCGAGACCGTTTTCCAATTCCGTCTATAGATGAATTGTTCGATGAATTACACGGAGCTTGCTATTTCTCCAAACTCGATTTATTAGCGGGGTACCATCAGATTCGTCTTGCCGAGGCGGATGCTATGAAAACAGCTTTTCGGACCCATGACGGGCATTATGAATTCCTTGTTATGCCCTTCGGGCTAACAAATGCACCTTCGACATTTCAGCGGCTCATGAATGATGTTTTTCGGCCGTTTCTTCGCCAATTTATCTTGGTATTTTTCGATGACATATTAATTTATAGTAAATCTTGGGAGGATCATTTAAAATATCTTCGGGTCACTCTTAACCTTCTTCGTTCACACCAGCTGGTCGCCAAGTTAACTAAATGCACTTTTGGTCAATCCCAAGTGGGCTATCTTGGCCACGTTATTTCTGCTTGGGGAGTTGCGGTGGATCCCGATAAAATTAGTACCATTCAACAGTGGCCGATTCCTAAATCAGTCAAAGATGTTCGTAGTTTCTTGGGATTTACGGGTTACTACCGTCGTTTCATCAAAAATTATGCGTCTATTGCCGGACCCTTGACGGATCTCTTACGAAAAGACGCTTTTACATGGGATTCTACTA
>BJCO01382135.1:0-13060 GCA_018326465.1 Flaveria floridana | reverse complement strand
TATTATTATTATTATTATTATTATTATTATTATTATTATTATTATTATTATTATAATAATAATAATTATTATTATTATTATTATTATTATCACTATTATTAGTATTATTAATATCACTATTATTATCATCATTCTATTAATAATAATAAGGATATTTTATTAATATTACTATCATTATTATCGTATAATGTATCGTATATAGATATCTAATTGTCATGTGCCGCGTGTCGAACCCAATCCGACCCGAACCAACCGAATACATCTGTCCTCGTTGAACACATTTTAAGACTTATTTGTAATTTATAATAGGTGTTTGATCGTGCATTGCCATTATCCTTTGATGCTTCTGTTCATTTCATTACATCATATTTAAGGCAAGTTTCGCGGCCCCGTTTTCATTTTAAATATTTATAAACTAGGGGGAAAAGTATACTCACCTTTTCAATGACGTGAACTTATACAATCTTTGGGGACTGTTGTGTTTACTATTTTGTAAGTATTTATCTGGTGTGGTTCTTTATTCACAACTATTTAACTCCGGTGTTGGAGCCGACGGACAGGTATTCACAACTTATACCCTTTTTTGTTAGTGTACTAGTTGGGACTGACAGTGGCCGGGTACGGGCCCTAGGGTGAATATGTTCTGACAAGTTCTATCTGTACGTCGTAGGTTTAGTTGTGATGCTCATGTTTACATGTGATACTACTTGCTTATAACTGTATGCACTCATGTACTACCAAACTTTTACACAGCATCAAGTTTTGTTTACTATTTAAACCTGCGAACTCACTAAGAATATGTTGACCTTTTGAGCATATCTTCTCAGGTAACAATCATTGAGGATAGCTAGGGATGTTGCCTTAGCGATGACCTTAGATATGCATTATTTAAATTCATTGGATGGCTTTAACAATTGTACTGGATTTTATTTATTGTCCGCATTATGTTCACTTGTTTCCCGGGTTGTGGGATTTATACTTAATTGTTTGTATGACTATGTTTGTCATGGAATTGTCTAACTACGACACAAGTCTCCATTTGTGTTGGGTGACATCATGACACGTTGACTTTCAACATTTATTACATCTCTATTAATTAACAATGTGTTGTGACGATCCCGTCCGTTACATCCTCATGTTTCCGCTATAAGCGGGGGTGTGACAGATTGGTATCAGAGCCATTGGTTATATAGAATTAGGTGGATCACTCGACCAAGACTATAACCTAAGAACCTTCATGTAGAATGCATACTAGGGTTTTATGCGCATCCGATACTACATGCATGTTCCTTCTATTCTATCTATCTGTTCTTTATCTTTTGATTTTCTTCATCTGAGGAAAAGTACCTTTTCCTTATAGGATGTCTTCCGCTATACCCCCTGTAAAGCCCCATTCTCGGGCACCTTACAGTTGGTCATTCATTGCACATAAAACATATTAATATACTTTTCATAAATAAACAACGGAATTACGTTAGCAAAACCCATTCTCTATTATTAAAAGATACTGTTGTTAAGCAATACAATAATGCTCAAGTTACAAAAGATTGTTTAATTGTATTACAAAACAACAATATCATAACATAGGAATAGGTCTCAGTCTTTCCCTGTCGAGTAGTTTCACCCTTGTGCCATCCTCAGCCAACGATTACATGCCAATTGAAAATGTATAAAAGTCAACGTTGCTGAGTGAGTTCTAGTTTTAAAAGTATTAAAATACCTTGTGTAATGTATATATATGAAAATACTCTTTTTGTAAAAATACATCTCTTACTCTTGTATGTGAGCACAAATTAACTATACAACAAGGTAATGCTTTCTTTCTTTACTGTATGCCTTGTTCATTTCGTACTCTTTTAACTTTATCTTTCACTGTCTATGTGTACAAATGAACAATACCCTAAACTATATGCACGGGGAAACTTGTGCTGGGCCTCTGGTCTCTCAATGGGCTCTGTTTACCGTACACAAGGCTGGCCCAGTCACCTAGGGTATGCTGCAAAGGTCTGCCAATCTCAATTGATTGGCCCTGTGTGCATCCTTTAGGGTAGCTAATCCGCATCATAGTTGAGCTAACGACAACATGGTCGTGCACCTACTATATGCTTGCAAGACTTGTTAACATTTTAATTAAGTTCCAATTCTCTTCATCATTACTCTTTCACTTTGTTAAGGATAATACTTGCATTTATGATCATAGGCACACCACATAAGTCACACAATAATAATCACTATGACCATTTAAACAACTTATAATAATGCAAATATAATAGCAATTAAAAACCCTAAGTCAAACTTGGGTCAAACTCTAATGATTCTGTTTTACTCAAAATTTTAGAAAATGTTCTAAGTGTCCTAGGCGCATGAGCCCTACGCAGACGCATGAGGCCTGTTTAGGGGCATGGGCACTATTTGGGAGGTTCAACACTTAGGCGTTTGGACCATCTCAGACGCATATGCACTATTTGGATGTTTGGTCCACACTTAGGCATCTGAGTTAAAAACTTAGATGCATGGGCTACTGTTCAGGCGGTTGGGCTTACACATGGATTTTCTAAGGCATATTCTAGATGGTCGGGGCACTGTTTGGGCGGTTGGGCCCTGTTTAGGCGTATGGGATAACTTAGAACTTTCTAAAGAAAATTTTAGGCGGTTGGGGGTACTGTTTAGGCGGTTGGGCAACCTGTTTAGCATATTCTTAACATATTATCAATCCCAATCATTTTTCTTACATGTTCTAGGCTTAATAACACTATTTCAAGTATAACTAACACATAACAACCATCAAACATCATCATACATACATAGACACATACGGGTATTCAAACAACTTTTGTAAAAATAGTTTTACATACATTTTCAGCCCTAAAAGTGTTTAAAACATGTAAAACTACGGGGTCTAGAAACTCAGCTTTGCTGCTTTTGAGTTTAAACCTTTCTCTTGAGCTTTTCAGACGTTTCTAGCAGCCAAAACCCACTAAAACACAAACACCGAGCACACAAACACATGTAAGCATACAACCAAGGCTAAGTCTAGCCAAGAACAACTTAATTACACGAATTCTTACCTTAACATCGACTTCTTCTTCTTGTTCTTCATATATCCGAGAGCTTCTGCTCTTTCTCTCTCTATAAACCGATGGCAAAAAAGTGATGTGCAATTGTGCATGGGCAGCCATGCTCTTTTGTACAAAATATAATATATTACTTTGTACTTTGACACATTTAACCCCTCAATTTGGGTTGAATTATATGTCCTTCTTTTTAACCTGCTTTTACATCTTTTAAAATAAATGGTTGTTACACCTCCATTCCCGCAGTGCCCCAAGTTCATTTGTCTGATTCTGAGTCAGAACCCGAAGAGGTTCTCTTAGACCGTATGCTGCCTACGTCATCTGATACAAAGTCCGACCCCGAGGAGTCAGCGAGATAGTCATCTGATGAAGAGGAGATAGGTAACCATCTTGTACTAGGGTTGCCTGCCATTCGTGCTACATCACCTGGTCCTGCAGCACCTGAAGCCCCAGCCACACCAAGTGCACCTGTTGTTCCTGCTGCACCAAACGCTCTTGCCGCCCCAGCTGTCCTGTGATACCTATCAAGGCGGCTATTGCAAGGTACGCCCCTCAGGCGGGTCCTTAGGTGCCCGGCTACCCAAGAGGACCGTACCATGTGAAAGGTGTAGGACCGGTGCTATTGAGAACGGCTAGAAAAAGAGTGTTTTCGGCCACTTGCATAAGGTTCCGAGTGCCTGCTGAGGAGGCGAGTTGTGGGGTGACCACCCTGACCAGCCCCCGAGCCCTTCTAGCTCCTCTAGCAGTGACGACGAGCAGGATTGGTGTCGCATGAGCACTAGTGAAGACTTGAAGATTTAAGAGACTTATTTTAGTATTTTGTATTTCATTTTCAGACATTGTTAGACTCTGGGTTTTCACATGTTTTCAGGATATTACTTTATCGAATATAACATTGAGATATTATGATTTATGAGAATAAGACCTTATATTATTATTATGTTTTGGGTTGTGGTATTATATTGTGGAAAATATGTTTGCGATGATATGCTTTATGAGACTTACCGAACTGTGATGAGATTTGATAAATGCTGAAACTTATATAATGTTTATGTTGATTAGAAAGATGTCGCCCAGAAGGATTACCCGCAATGTTAGTCATGGTGGTGCTGCCCCAAGAGGCAGAGGTAGGGGGAAGAGGTATAGGAGGTAGGGGTGAAGCACCTGCAGGAGGAAATGAAGGTGTGCAGGGTGGTGATAATCAAGGAGCTGGAAACCTTGATATAGCCACCATGATAGCTCAACAACTGGCAGCACTTATCCCGAGCATAATGGCACAGGTGAGTGACACCATCATGAACCACAATAATAGGGGTGGTAATGATGACAACAAGCATAATGATGAAAATGGTTGTCATGAAAGGAATGACGAAAACGAAAATAGGGAAGGAGGTGGAATGGGAAACGTGAACGGTAATGGTAACATGAATGGGAATGGTATTGGAGGAAGGGTTGGTTGTACTTACAAGGAGTTCATGACTTGTAAATCGAAGGAATTTGATGTAAAAGGTGGAGCCATTGCCTTAACCCTTTGGATTGAAAAGATGGAATCTGTGATGGATGTCAGCAACTATGCTGAAAATCAGAAGGTGAAGTATGCTACATGTTCACCGGTGGGGAAAACGTTAACATGGTGGAATACCCAAGTGCAGGCTCGAGGTAGGGAGGCAGCAATGGCCATGACTTAGGCGGAATTCAAAGCTTTGGCAACTGAAGAATACTCTCCAATAAACGAAATACAGAAGTTGGAACATGAGTTCTGGAACCATTCGATGGTAGGGTCGGGTCATGCTGCTTACATCGACCGGTTTCATGAGTTGGCAAGATTGGTGCCACACCTGGTGACACCTGAGTCAAAGGGGATTGAGCGTTACATTAGGGGTTTAGTACCTCAAATACATGGTTTGGTGACTGCTGCGGCACCCCCGACTATTCAGAGTGCAATCTTGAAGGCGGGCACTCTGACTGATGAGATGGGAAGAACTGGGTTGCTAGGTAAAGGTAGTGAGAAAAGAAGAGATATGGGGGAATCGAGCAGACAAGCAGGGGGAAGATTCAATAAAAAGGCAAAGGTGACGAGAAGCTTTATGGCAGTGAACCAAGGGAGAAAGGACTACGTTTGGCCACATCTTAAGTGTGGGAAATGTAAATATCATCATCCGCCAGCAACGCCGTGTCGAGTATGCTTGAATTGTAGGCGCCCGGGGCATATCACAAAAGACTGTAGAGTGGCGCCCAATTTGGTTGCACCGATTAATGCAATCAATCTAGCTGGAAACGTCAGGGTTTGCTATGAGTGTGGAAGCCCCGATCATTATCAGAATGTATGCCCCAGACTGAATCAGGCACCGGGTCAACAGGGGAACAGGGGAATAACCAAAACCAAGTGATGGAAATAGCTGGTAATCAAGGTCAGGGAAATCAAGAAAATGTTGCCCGAGGATGTGCGTTAGTGTTTGGTGCAAATGACGCGCGTCAGGACCCGAATGTTGTTACGGGTACGTATCTCCTCAATAACCATTTTGCATCCGTATTGTTTGATACTGGGGCAGACAATAGTTTTGTGTACTCCAAATTTGCACCTCTGCTTGGATTGAACCCTAGTTGTTTAGAGACTAGCTATTCGGTAGAAATGGCGAATCGTAACTTTGTGAGAGCTAGTGAAATAATTAGAGGGTGCACGATTACATTAGAAGACCATACCTTTGACATAGATTTAATACCTTTTGAATTGGGGAGCTTCGACGTGGTAATAGGGATTGGATGGTTGTCGAAGTGTGAAGCTGAAATTGTTTGCCGAGAGAAAGTGGTACGAATCCCTATGCCTAATGGCAATGTGCTCAAGATTCAAGGAGAACGACCAGCAAGAAGCCTAAAGATTATCTCTTGTATGAAAGCTCATTGTTGCCTGCAGAAGCAATGCTATGAGTTCTTGGCACATGTGGTGGAGAAGAAACCCGAGGAAGACACATTCCGGTGGTGCGAGACTTTCCGGAAGTAATCCATGACGATTTGTCCACTTTACCCCCTCCTCGACAAGTAGAATTCTGTATAGATTTAGTTCCTGGAGCAACACCTGTAGCAAAGACGTCGTATCGGTTAGCGTCATTAGAAATGCAAGAATTATCAAGTCAACTACAAGAGTTGTTAGATAAGGGTTTCATAAGACCAAGTCACTCGCCATGGGGAAGCACCGATACTATTTGTCAAGAAGAAGGATGGAACGTCCCGATTGTGCATAGACTATCGCTAGTTGAATAAGTTGACTATGAAAAATCGATATCCACTTCCCAGGATCGATGACCTATTTGATCAATTACAGGGAGCTTCGTACTTCTCTAAGATTGATCTTCGGTCGGGTTATCATCAGTTACAGGTTCACGAGGAGGATATACAAAGACAACATTTAGAACTCGATATGGGCAATACGAGTTCTTAGTTATGCCGTTTGGGCTGACCAACTCTCCAGCAGTGTTCATGGATCTGATGAACCGGGTATGCAAACCCTATCTGGTTAAGTTTGTAATTGTGTTTATAGATGGTATTCTCATCTATTCTAGATCAAAGGAAGACCATGAGAAACACCCCAGAGCTATTCTCAGGTTACTAATGGAAGAAAAACTTTACGCCAAGTTTTCAAAGTGTGAATTTTGGTTGCGGAAATTGATGTTTTTAGGACACGTGGTTAATGAAAAGGGAATCCATGTTGATCCGGTAAAGATCGAAGCTGTTAAAAAGTGGGACACTCCTAAGACGCCTTCGGAGATACGACAAATTTTAGGATTGGCTGGTTACTATCGACGATTCATTGCAAACTTCTCAAAGATCGCTCAGCTGCTGACAATGTTAACACAGAAGGATAAGAAGTTTAATTGGGGACATAAGCAACAAGAGTCATTTCAGACGTTAAAGGAAAGTTTGTGTAATGCACCTATATTGACCCTCCCTGATGGATCAAATGACTTTGTGGTGTTCTGTGATGCATCACACCAAGGCCTAGGTTGTGTGCTTATGCAAAAGGATAAGGTGATCGCCTACGCCTTATGCCAACTTAAGGTTCACGAAAAGAATTATACGACACACGACCTGGAGTTAGGTGTAGTGGTGTTTGCACTTAAGATATTGTGGCATTATCTATATGGGACCAAGTGCGTTATCTACACTGATCATAAACGTCTTCAACACATCTTTGAACAAAAGGAACTGAATATGCTTCATAGGCGATGTGTGGAACTCCTAAGTGATTATGATTGTGAGATTCGATATCATCCGGGGAAGGCAAATGTAGTAGCTGATGCCTTGAGTAGAAAGGAACGTGTTAAACCCCTACGTGTACGAGCGTTGGGAATGACCATTCAAGCGAATCTGAAAACACAAATTCTGATAGCACAAGACGAAGCACTGAAGGAGGGGAATATCGTAAGTGAAGAGCTTTGAGGGTTAGACAAACAGATGAACCGTAAGGAGGATGGCGTACGGTACTTTGTGGATCGCATATGGGTACCTAAGTGGAGAGATGTTCGAACCCTAGTTATGAACGAAGCGCACAAGTCTAAGTATTCTGTGCATCCTTGTGCAGACAAAATGTACCAAGATCTTAAAGAGTTGTATTGGTGGCCAGGTATGAAAAGGGACATTTCAAAGTATATAAGTGAATGTTTGACCTGTTCGAAACTCAAAGCCGAACATCAGAAACCGTCAGGTCTGTTGCCACAACTAGAAATTACCGAATGGAAGTAGGAGAATATAGAGATGGATTTTATCACTAAGTTGCCTAGAACCAGTAGTGGGCACGATTCGATTTCGGTCATCGTGGATCGAATGACAAAATCTGCTCACTTCTTGCCTATTCACAAGGACTATAAAAGGGAGAAGTTAGCGAGATTATATATGAATGAGATCGTAGCTAGGCATGGAGTGCCTGTATCAATTATATCAGATCGTGATAGTCAATTTACATCGTCTTCCTGGCAGACTCTACAGAAGGCAATGGGAACGCGTTTGGACCTAACTACCGCCTATTATCCACAAACAGACGGTCAAAGTGAACGAACGATACAAACACTAGAAGACATGCTTAGTGCATGTGTGATTGACTTTTGTGGGAGTTAGGATACTCACTTACTGTTGATCGAATTCTCTTATAACAATAGTTATCATACGAGCATTGGCTGTGCTCCATTTGAGGCATTGTATGGAAGGAAGTGCAGATCTCCAGTGTGTTAGGCAGAAGTAGGTGAAAGCCAATTGATAGGTCCAGAGATTATTCAGGAAACGACAGATAAGATATTTCAAATCAAGGATAGGCTTAAGGCGGCCCGAGATCGTCAGAAAAGTTACGCCGATAACCGTCACAAACCTTTAGAGTTTAACATTGGTGATCGTGTCTTATTGAAGGTTTCTCCGTGGAAGGGAATCGTATGGTTTGGAAACAATGGGAAATTAACTCCAAGGTATGTTGGACCGTTTGAGATCACAGAAAGAATTGGTCCTGTAGCATATTGATTGAAATTACCACAAGAACTTAGCGACGTGCACGATACATTCCATCTATCAAACCTTAAGAAATGTTTAGCCGATGGATCCCTTCATGTGCCAATTGAGGAAATCAAAATTGATGAGAAACTCTATTTTGTGGAAGAACCCATAGAAATAATGGATCGAGAATTGAAATAGTTGAAGCACAACAAGATTCCAATTGTCAGAGTGAGATGGAACTCTAAGCGAGGACCTGAGTTTACGTGGGAACAGGAGGACCAGATGAAATCTAAATACCTGCATCTGTTTGCGGATGGAACTTCAGGTTCTAACTCCAGCTGAATTTCAGGATGAAATCCTCTCAACTGGGGGATACTGTGACATCCATCACTATCAGTTCCGTTAATTGGCTCGATACTCGTTAATTCTTTTCGTACATTTATTATTTTGTGACATTAATTCGCTCTCGAATCGAATCCCTTCGTATATCCATTACGTGTCAACCCTAATATTATGTAAAATTATTAATAACACTTTTTATTATTATTATTATTATTACTGTTATTATTAATAATACTATTAATATTATTAACATTGTTATTACTATTATTATTATTATAATTAATATAATAAATAATTCAGAGTCTAAAGTGTAATTAAGCTAAACCGAATGGAATAATTAAATGAAATTAGAGGGGTGCAAAGTGTAATTATTAAAAACACAAAGTATACAAATTAGGAGCACCCTCAAACTCCCGAACCCTAAGTCGCGACACCCCCTGACGTCACCGCCGTGAGCCACCGCCGTCCGTCGTCGCACCACCGCCGTGAGCCACCGCTTGACGTCGTCTTCTCGTTTCGGAGGTAACCGGTTGTCGTAGTTTTAGTTTCGTTTTGTTTATTATCGATACGTTCGATTACGTGTTTTAGTTCGGTTGAATTGGGCTGCGTTGTGGCCTCACACGCGACCATTGTACGCATCTATACTATATATATATTGATTTGAAGAGGGCACAAGGGTAATTTCACCCAAATGTCTTAATTTTAAGAGATGTACATCTCTTTATGCACAAGGTACAAGTCAACAATTGGCTTTCAGACTTTGCTTCGATGGAATGGAGGGCAAAGCAGAGTTGCTTTCGATGGAACAGACTTTGCTTCTTCTTTTCGATGGCTAAGAGTTTGCTTTCGACAGACCAGAGTACCATCACCATCACCTTCCTCTATTTCGGAGATGCCTTCAGACCAAGGTACGATCACCAGCTGCAATCTCCATTTAGAGAATGTCAGAGGTAGGGCTTTTCTTTCTCAAAACCCTACATAACATGAAAACTCTCAAAATGGCGGTCAATTCAAACTCTCAAAACCCTACATAAACTCACAAGAGTATGGTTTTCTAATTGGTAAGTTTCTAATTTGTAAGTTTCTTCTCGCAATTTCTAATTGGTAAGATTCTTCTCGCTTGAATAATTCGTTTCCCATAAGCTTGATTATTGAGATGCTTAGCTTCCATTGTTTCTGTTGCTTCAGGATATTGAGATCCTTGGGTAGTGCTATCACCGGAAATTCACATTCCCAAACCTGCAGGTTATACACATTCTTTGCTTTGCTTCTACATGGTGTTTATTCAAGTTCTGTTCATGTTGCTTCTACATGGTGTTTAAATATAATGACCTATTTATTCAAGTTCTGTTCATAGTGTTTAAATATAAGCCCTCAAATTTGGAACGTTAGTAGTTGCTCTTTTGTTTTCTCTATTTAAGCATATGATCTGTTTTTTTTAGAAATAAGAGTAAGCATTTACAGGTTCTGATCAGCTGCTCTTTAGCCTTTCATTTTGACCATAAAGTTCTTATAAAGACAAACACAACAAAGGGATTTAATGGAAATATAACCAGTGTGTGCGTATATGTAAACTTATTTTGATAATTAAGCATCAAAAGTTAAGCATCAAAATGGGTCAATTTGGTTTGTAAAACAGTCAAATGGGTCAAATTTTTACAAGTATCATTTTGAGAAACTTTTGTTCACATTGTCCTGTGACTTTTTTCCATTTGATATAAGAAGGCAACCTGAGTTGATCCAATGACTGCTACACATGGATCTACGTATGGCCAATTGAAGTTGAGTTCTTCTCCATTTCAAACAAAAAAAATTTCACGTCTTAAATTAGAATCTTTAAGACATAAATTTGGAATTTTCCTTTGGTATTTGGTAGTACCATATTTGGATCTATATGTGTGCTTCGAGATGTTGTTGATGTTGTCTTTATTTATCAAAATCTATGTGAAGCTAGATTGGGATTTTTTAACTTTTTTATTTTGTTTTATATATGTTGTATCAAAACCTCAAAATAGTAGGATCTATACATCTTGTCTTATGTTACTCCATTCAAGTACAAGAATCAACTTTGATTTTGCTTCTTTCTTCACTACCATTAAAGAAATATTATGGATTTATTTTAATGCAAACTGTACTTTTAAAAGCACATTTGCACAGTACTACTTATAGCTTGAAATATGTCAACTAAAGAAGCACTATAACATTTTCCGGGTTAGTGTGTTCTTTGGAATGGGGTGAGTATCTTTGAAGGAATTAGGATTGTTTTGTTTGTAAGTTTGTTTGAATCTTGGTTTTGGGTTTCCTTCATGATGTCATTTTACTGGTATCCTTTCACATATGCATTGCATACATATTTACATATTTTGAAATATTTATAAAAATCTTTCCTTCTGACCAAATGAAAACCATGATAGGAATTGTGGGTCAACTGCTTTATTCAGGTGGGCCTTATTAGAAGATTGCTTTTAATCAGGGGTAAATTAGACAATGCAAACTCCTAAGACAAGGTATAAGATCTTTAACTCTCTTTTAATATCATAATTTCATTACTTTTGATGTCCCCAGAGTCATTGTTAATCTTTATAGTAGCAACAAAGATGTTGACTTGTGTTTGAGATGGGTTTGAAATAGATTTTGCTATTTTGGACTTCTTCCATAATCCAGAGCAATATTTTTTGATTTCTCCAAAGTAACCATGCCATAGTGAGTTGTACTACATGCAATGAAAAAGCATTTTTTGTGGGTTTTAGTTTGTAGTTTGTGATAATCGACATGGGTTTTAAGGCTTTTGTTGATGTTTGCATTGGTTTTTAGTTTTTTATGCTTTTTTCATCTTTTTGTGAGTTGTTGTTGGATTTGAAATGAGAAGTTACAAACGGAAATTGGATTTCATAGGGTTAAATGTGCCCTACTTGACCACCAGTTATGATGACAAAATGGTTGTGTTGTGAATATTGTGGTGGTCATTATATCTTTTTATGAGAGTTTACTTGTGATGGATATTGAGTTGGTATGTACTTTGACTTTGGGGGTCAAAGTAATCACTTTTCAGCTTTACTACTGATGTTGGTTGTAAACTTTCTTATGTAGATGAATTTTGTTTATTTGTTCCAGTTAGTTTCATGAATTGTAGTAAAGAAAATCAAGAAAACCTAAGTTTGTAAATTAATCAGAATAAAGTTGAATGAGCCCATAAGAGATGATAAGGAGTAATGCTAATTCTAATTATGCTTGAGCATGTATTTCGATAAGTAATCAGTTTATAGTTTGTTACTTATGGTTTTCTTCTTTTTTTCCAAAGAGTCGAAATTTTCTCGAATGTGTGATATATAACCCGCTAAACATTGTTTTTCTGTTTATTGGTTTCCAGATAGCAAAGTGGAACAATTTGGGTCAAGTGGACATACATCTCATTAGCTGAAACTCATTTCATTAGGTGGAAGAATTTGGGTTAGAAAGGTATCTTTCATTTCTTTCTTTTCTGGGTTAGAAAGAACAATTTGGAACAATTAATATATTTCATTTCTTTTCTGTTTATTGGAACAATTTGGAACATTTTGAAAGAATACAACTATACAAGCATTTTGAAAGAATACCTCTGCTGCTGTTTTCTAAACAATTAAATACCACTGCAGTTGAAGCCCAAAGGTTTAATACAATTCAGTGTCTTATTCGTTTGACCCCATTCGACTTTTTTAGTTTTGACATGTAACCCAATCCGACCCATTTTGACCCACATAAAAATTATTCATTTTGACATGTAACCCAATCCGACCCAATAGCTTCTTTTTTTCAACAGGATTTGATAAAAGCAATATGGTTTAAAGTTCAGATCAAAAAAGTTGATAAATTGAATGTTGTTGTCATAGTGAGTGCAGATTGTATGTGTTGAAGAAGGTAGCTTAATGTTTACTCATTAATCATTAGTTCAGATAAAAAAAGTTGATAAATTGAATGTTGTTGATATGTGTAATATATAGTATATAGTATGTTTTCAATGAATCATATTGACCAAAAGATTTCAATTTTGTATAATATTAGATGGCAACTCCTATCTGCAATGAATCATAAAGTCAATGAATCAATTTTGTTTGCTCCAGAAAACATGTATAACCTTGTTTGCTGCAATCTCATTATTCAACTTGATGCATTAGTAGTTTGTACAT